>VXCM01001792.1:0-142777 GCA_014773175.1 Lucifuga dentata
CCCTTGGCTTGGCATGCTTGACATAATTTGGCCCTTGGGAAAAACTAATTGGGGAACCCTGCTCTAAGGGGTAAGTGGATCTAAACCATACCAGCAACATGTCCATAATCTAGAGAATTGCACAGCTGAGAGTTCAGTGATGCAAAAACTACAGGCAGTGGTCTGCAGAGATGTGGAAAGGTGATACTGGGAGAAGAGTCATCCATCATATTCTTGACGAGGAGGAAAATGCACGTGTCAAGAGAACAGTATAGATCTGAGCGTTGGACATCATAGCATGCTTTGGAATGATTGATATGAATGTCACATGTTATGCATAAACACTGGTATGAGCCAGCAATATTGAGATTTCAGAAAGGGAAGCACACACTCTGTAAGTGGCAGTATGTTAGGATGAAACTAGCCGGTGTTGCCATGTTTATGTCTCTTCCTGTGCTGTTTTACACTCCCGGTGGTCTTGAACCTGTAACATTGCCAATAAATCAGGAGTATTATCTATGTGCTTGTGCGACCGAAGTTCTGCATTACTGTCGCTCAATAAGATAACATGGCTGATTACCACCTGGTCCTGCCTCACTGTAAGTTACATACTGTATGTGGAAAAGTACTTTATTCAAACACATGAGGAGGGAAAGATAGGAGACATTTTTTACATCACAAGCATGTTACAACTTTGCATATGTGTCAGCTGCATCCAAACTATTACATGATTATGCTTTATGATTAACATACCCCGCCCCCCCCAACAAATACACATGCATGCATAAATACACACCTGACACAGCGCATCCTTTATGTTTATGCATCTATAAATAGGTATATGAGGAGTGTGTGTGAGTCCTCGTGTCAGAGATTATGTAACATGAGTGTAACAGGAGGTTTATGGTTCACCGGATCTCTGTTTTGCATGTTTCAGTCATGCCTCCAGGGATTTGCTGCTATTCAGGCCTGTTTCTGACTCTCTGTGATGAATCCGACCAAGCTTGTGATGAAGTCACATCACCTCTGGTTATCACAGCCATAGGGTTTCTGTTTGTACTTCTTTTTACCCAGAGAGGCTGTAATTTATTACATTTTTTAGGTAAGTTAGCTTTAATTTCTATCTTATGAGCCTTTGGAAATGTTTTCTACCACTCAGAGCAGGTCCTACATACATTCTACTCCCTTATATTCATGAAAGACCCCGTAATTACTAAATGTTAACCAGATTAGATTATCTGCATGTACAATTATGAAATTTACAGCATCAGAAGCTTCAGAAAAACAGACATCTAACACTTTTTAGTGTAACTGAGACAGTCAGCTTTTACCACAGAAGTACAAGGGTCTTGTATTTAAATATAAATGTTTACTTCTGATGTCTTAAAAACAAATTTACACAATTTTTTACTTTTACCATAGCAAAAGATTTGTCTCCTGTTCCTTTTAAATGGTTGATGGAGCATCCCCATAGTGAATATAAATGACATGTTGCCTGGTATTAGTTTATTTCGACATACTATGCTGTGTTGTAATGTTCTCTCATCACACAGAAACAGCAGTGAAATCTATTATCTTACACATCAAGTGTCTATTTAATTAAAACATGGAGCACTGAGATAAGGTTATTATCTCCAATGCGTGGATACAAAAAAAAAAAAAAAAAAAAAAAAAAAAAAATTAATTAGCTTTCAGGAGCAGGGAATCAGAGAAAAAAATACTGGACCATGACAGTCTGGAAAATAGGATGCACAATTTCAACACTTTAGCCTTTGCAGATGCAAATATTAAAGGACCATACTGGCAATCGTGCATGATTAAAATTTTTTCCCTACCTTCCAGACCACCATTGGTTTCAGTTCATTCTGGTACGCTATTAAAATCAACTTGTTGATACTTGAAATATTCTTGGGATAGGTAATCCATTATCATTAACAAGATGTATATGCAGGGTTTTTTTGAAGTTATGTAATTTTTGCATTTAAGCATAATAAAAAGCTTGGAGTTAATATATGTCTACACCATGGAATATAGTCCCAAAAGAAGACCTGCGTTTATTGACAAATACGACCGTGACTTCACAAGGCTGTGTAACTTTTAGCAGGCGAAACATCAATTTTTAAGGTGGGTGTATCACCTGAATATTTGATTTTGAAAGATTAAGAAATTTTGCAAACTATCAGGAAAGCTGAAATATGGTTTCATCCTTTGGGAAATGACTGTCAGTAACGTAACATGTATGAAAATTGAATATATCAGGCTCAAACATGCACNCTTTGGGAAATGACTGTCAGTAACGTAACATGTATGAAAATTGAATATATCAGGCTCAAACATGCACGATCGTCGGTATGGTCCTTTAAGAAATCAGTCCAAGTTTTGGAAGACAGCCTTTGCATTGTAGACAATATTCTGATCTTTATTTTATCTTTTTCTTTCAATCTTTATCTCTGTCTTTTGCATGGAAAAGTTTAGAAATTTTGCTAAATGCATTGCAAGTGTAAGAGTCTTGCTGTTCCTGTTTCTCTCTTTACTGATTCTGTCAAGCTTCCACCATTGCTTTGGGCTATGGAATTTTACCAGTTACCAGCTCATTTTCAGTCCCACTTCTCTCTCTCTCTCTCTCTCTCTCTCTCTCTCTCTCTCTCTCTCTCTGTGTGTGTGTGAATTCCTTTCTGTCTCTATCTGTCTCTATCTCTGTGTTTGTGCTCTTTGTACACACTGTTCCATTTTTCTCTTGTTTCATTTTACAGAGGGGAAAGTCAGCACTTGGCCCATCCACTGGCACCGCACAGAAAAACATAAATGATCTGGGAATGATCAGAAGTGTTGGTGGGGTGGGGATTGGGGGTGATCGGCTCCAGTGGCGTGGCTCCCAGAGCAAAGACGCCGCCCCTTCAAACACAGGATCTCATTTCAAGGCCTCCTTTCAGCAAACATGTAACAACATGCTTAATTGTCCTTGAGCAAGACAATGGATCCCTACTGGCTCCTGGGCTCTGTTCTATAGCTGACATTCTTATCTCACATTATATTGATTCAGCACACAACTTCAAAGATCATAGCCTATTTAACCAAATACCACACATTTGCTTTTTCAGAAAAGGAAGACAAACAATGTCTTATCTGTTAACAGAGCAAGTCACTCACACATTTGACCTGAAAAAACTCCCTCAGTATACACGTCACTGAAATGTATTGTGTTATATTGCCATCTAGTGAGATCTACGATCGCCTCACAATCAACATTTCTTTGTATGATTGTACGATGCCCCCCCCCCGCCCCCCCTCATGTGGGCAAAATATGAATTACAGCCATTCTGGCCCATATACAGTATGTTGCCATCATATGGTTAAGAAATGCATGTGTGGGTTTCTCTCTCTCTCTCTCTCTCTCTCTCGCTCTCTCTCTCTCTCTGTGTGTGTACGTGGTCNTTTCTCTCTCTCTCTCTCTCTCTCTCTCGCTCTCTCTCTCTCTCTGTGTGTGTACGTGGTCATATTATTGGAGTAAATCTGTTCAGAAAGTCACCTGTGGAGACTCGCCTACCATTTGCAGAAATAACCCTCCCCACAAGTTAAAATTCATTAGCTTAGGGCTGAAATTTGGTTTTAAGATTTACGGCTTGGAGTAGAAGCGTTGATCCTTTGGGCGTGTCAGGGAAGAGATCACAGGGCAGACCCAGAACCCAGAATATATTACTGACGGGATTATATCTGACTTGTGAATGTTTCAGAATTCCTCCAAAAAGAGCTGGAGGACATGGCTAGGGAGAGGGACATGGCTGAGCTGTAGAAAATGGGTCAGGGAGGGAGGGAAGGAGAGAGATAGAGAGAGACTTCTAGTACTCACATTTCTTTATCAGCTAGACAAAATATCAGTGATTTCACATGGCTGGCATTTTCAAGGTCATCAAGCACTCTCCTTACCTCTCTCTCTCCCACACACACACACACACACACACACACACACACACACACACACACACACACACAAGAAAAGATTAAAAGGCAAACAACACATGAGTAGTGTTTCAGTGTGTGAGGCTGTGCTGTCTGACAGTATTCTTTATTTTCATGCTCAAATCTGGAACTTCTGAGCAACACCCTGATGTGGCCTTCAGAAACCTGGCAAAAGGTTGGTAAGACATTTGGCCCTCTAAATGATTCCATTGTTTCAGGCTTAAGACACATTTTTTCTGTTTTTTTCATGTTTGGATGTTGAATTGAGCTTGTGTGAAAGTATGAAATTCATGAAAAGTTTAGGTTCATCACATTCTAAACACAAAGCACAGTTGTCAGTGCAGTTTATGTTGTATATGTCATATGTTGTCATGATTTTTGACTGTCCCATTTATACATAATATACATTTCATTTAATTTGTGCATTTTTTGTGAATTCAATTTGTGTACAGGGTGGTATTTGCAAATGGTTGTCATTGAATTGGCATTTAAATTAATATGTTTCACCTTGTGTGTTTGCAGTTGTAATTAACTTATTTCAGAGTCCTTTTCCAGTCCTCTAAGTCATTGTGTTGTGGACAATGTTAACAATGTTAATAAGAGGAGAACTCAGTGGGAACTGGAGCTTGGGTTGGAACCAAACTATGATTGAGGAATTGATGTTTTGGACAGGGTTAATTCTTCATCCTCATGTGCACGCCTCAGTCTAATTCAGCTTAAACTAGTTCATAGCTCATATATGTGCAAAGTCAAACTGGCTAAATTTTACCTGGACATTAATCCCATTTCTGACCGTTGTTCAGTGGAACCTGCATGCCTTTCACATATGTTTTGGTCCTGTACAAAATTCTCCAAATTCTGGTTTTCAGTTTTTAAAACAACATCTCAAGGCTTCAATGTCAGACTTGGAGCCTGTCCCCTACTGGCTATTTTTGAGGTGTCCAGAGACCCACTTCCTTGTAGCCCCTTTAAGACTGATATTATTGCCTTTCTGTTGCTTTTGGCCAGAAGAAGAATGCGACTCTCCTGGAAATCTTCTGATACTCCTTCACACTCCACTCCACTGTGAATTAAAGATATTTTATTCTTTCTTCAACTCAAAAAAAAATTAAGTTCACCCTTAGAGGATCTATGGATCTGTTCTATAAGAGGTGGCAGGCCTTTCAGACATATATCCAGAACCTTTCTGTGCTGCCTCTGGGCTAGTTGGCAACGGTTTGCAACAACGTTTAAAAAGTATATGGTTGGATACCCCGATTTTTTATTTTTTTGGTTTTATTTATTTATTTATTTAGTTGGGAGAGACACACACACACACACACACACACACACACACACACACACACACACATTATATATATATATATATAAATTGGTGAATTATCTGTAATAGTTTATATGATTTTTATATACTCATCTTTCCTTCACCTAATAAAGCATTGTTGACAACAACCTGTCATTGTGTTAAATTTAGTAGAAAACCAGCAGAAATGTTCTTCTTCTGATAGAACTGCACTAGCATGAGCCTAAGAAGTAGCTCATAAACATAAATTACTTTCAGTTTGCTTTCAAGGTAATTTGTCTTGTAGAAATAATAAACACTGAATCACCAAACAAATATTTTCCCTTTGCCTAGATGAGTGCATCTGATTGGTCCAACCTGACCCTTCACCTGGAAGAGTCTCTGACTGGTGCCCTGGGTCATTACCTTGATAATTGGAGGCAAAACATGACGGCTGCCGCAAATGCACTGGACAAGACGCTTGCTGAAGAGAATTTCAAGAATGTCATTTGGTATCTGGCAGTGATGATTGGCATGTTTGCCTTCATCATTGTGGCCATTCTGGTGAGCACAGTCAAATCAAAGAGGAGGGAGCACTCTGATGACCCCTACCACAAATACATCGAGGAGGACTGGACGGCTCAGATAAAACAGAGCCACATCATAAATAACCTTGGGGCTAACTAACATACATCATCATCATCATCATCATCATCATCATCAGTGGCAAGAGCAGCAGCAACATAAAATGTTACAAAAGATGTCCTTGGCTTCTCTCTCTCTCTCTCTCTCTCTCTCTCTCTCTCTCTCTCTCCTTATGGAATGGTGATCAAGTTCAAACTTGGAATCAAAATAATAAAGTCAACAATAATAATAATCAAGTGCATCTTATCTGTGTTTCAGCTCCATCCTCTATCCATCATCATTTATAACGCATTAGGTCCAAAAGGTAAATCCTCATCAGCTAATACTTGATTCTACCTGTAGAGGGCAGCACGTACTTCTTCCAAAGCTGCAAAGGAGCTATTGGAGACATGAGATGAAAATAATTATGGGAAAACTGTAGGTGTAGCTGTTTTATAAAGGGTGTAAGCAAGTGGATTGACTTTGTGTGAAGGTTTGAAAAGAACAAAACGAGGTAAAACGATAACAACACTATCATCATACATCCATCAGCCAATAGAATGCTGCAGACCAGAAAGAGCATGTTCAGTTGTGACATAACGTTTTGAAACATAAAGAAAAATAATGTATTATAGTAAATCACAGCCATATCAAAAGCAAGAGAAAATGTTCTGTATAAATGGATAATATTTAACATATGGTCAGATGGCACATTTCCTATGCTAAACTCATTGGAACACATCTGCAGAGCAACCACTGTGCTTCCACACTCCTTAACAGGAAGAGTATGTGTGTTGCCCTTTGCACACCTGTTGATAGGTTGTCTCATGAGCTCACTTAAAAAAAAAAAATCAAAAACAAATATTTACTGCTATAGCACCAAGTAGTTCATTTACTTTGCTGTTCACTCCTGCATGCCGAAATACCTGAACCCCCAAATCTCTGTAGCTCAACTCTCCACTTACATCACAAAGTTACTCAGAGAAATCACTGGCAGCGAGTAACTCACTGTCAAACCCCGTCCGTTGTCCTTTCCTATATCTTTCTCACTTGCCTGTTTATTTTTAGCGTTCAAACAACTGGTCTCCTAAAAATGGGCCTATCCTGCATGGGTAAGGGCAGAGGAGCACTGCTATGTATGGTATCCAACCCCCCAGTCCCTCACAGGCCTGACGGGTCTCCTCTTTCTCCTTTGTATCTGCTGGAGTGAAGGAGTGAAGCAGTACCACAGTGGGCAACAGGGCTACTGGGTCCTGCAGATGCCTTTAGAAGTTGAATTTCTGTGGACAGCTTGAGATGCCTGAGAAGACCTTCCATTGACGGGACCCACTCAGCGTCATTTCATTTCTGATTATACAGCTCTGTACATCACAACTAAACCATACTCTGACTTTTTGGGGGGCTGTACTAACGCTGGACCATGCACTCCCTGTGGTTGTTCCTGCTCCCTTGCCTGAGCTTAGTGCGTCTGGCCCCAGCTGAAAAGGGCCTGGAGTTCCCACAGTATGATGGGAAAGATCGTGTTCTGGACATCAATGACAAGAACTACAAGAAAGCCCTGAAGAAACATAGTATGCTTTGTCTGTTCTACCATGAGCCCATATCAGACAGCAAGCAGCTGCAAAAACAACACCAGATGACTGAGCTGGTTCTGGAGGTAAGACATAAGCATGATGATGGCTAAGAAAGGCAGACACAGGTAAACAAGAGCTACAGTGTCCAATTAAAGCAACAGCAGAAATGATTTAGCAGCAGAAATTATTTAACTCTAAGTGAAAGATATACTGAAGTGTCACTTTGAGATGGAAGATAAATAAAAAAGGGAGCATGGAGGTTTGGTTTGGTTTTGGTTTGGCTGATGGTAGTGGCATGAGGGAGTGGAGCCTAAGAGTCTGGGCTGACTGTCATCTCAGCCCATTACCCAGACCCATATAACATTTACACAACAATAAACACACACACTGGCACTCCAACAGGCAGAGAGCCTACGTGAGATCAGAAACTCCACAGAAAGCAGTTGGCTTCATCCGTCCTCACACTCAACACATTAACACAGGTCAGACGTTAGCAGCCCACATTTCAGCGTCCCCTGATCATTCCATTTCGGTGTTAGCATGTATCTTCAAGGTCAGTGTGTATGTATGTGAATGCATGAGTGTCCATTCACAAGCATGTACACTGCGAAGGCACAGTTATCCAATGAGATGCTTTGCTGTCAGATCAGCCTGAGTTACTGTGCACCCCATCCAAAAGAAATGAATTAATTCTCCCTGTGGCTCTGATCTCCTGGCAGAAATAGGCCATGAGCTCTTGTGTATTATGTTAGTGAGCTGTACACATGAAGGGCACAAGTCCATTCTCCTCTGTCTTGGTTTTGAGAAGGATTTGCTCAAACTAAAAATAAAAGTGTGTGATATTCAGACTTAACCGAGCAGCTGGATACACATCTAAAGAATATTTGACATGTCTTGAATCTCTTAGAACAGGAAAGTGTTTGAACTGTGCCCTGTCTCATGTTACACATGACATTTAGTTGCTTTCTGTTCTGTTGAAGGTAACTTGAGTCTATTTGTGCAGTCCTGACAACTTTAACTTATTTACCTAGCCTGCATGTTAGAAGGACACCATATAACATGAGAAAAGATCAACACTAAACACTAGAGGATTCTATATGATGACATGCATGCATACAGATGATTAATCAGTCACATCCTACCTGAGGTATGTTCAGTTCCAATCTACAAGTCTGGCCAAGTCATAGCTTCTTTTGCTAAGCATTAAAAACAATCCAAAAAGTCAAATCTCACTCAGCTCACCTACTTACAACACAATGCAACTCTACTATGATGGAATCGTGACTGTGTGAAATAAATAAAACACACAAATATTAACAGCATAAAACAGAAATTAAATCACGTGAAATCAACATACACAATCAAACATGTATATTAGTGATATGTGGAAGCTGAAAGAAGGTAAAACATTCTGATCACATTGGGAATAATGACTCATTGCAACCAAAATGCCTCATAAAGCCTGTGCCACAGCAGCAGCTCACAGCGGGTGTGCAGAGAGTGTGTGCTACTTGACAGAATAATTGATTGACCAGTGATATACAACATACTGTATCTTTGGTTATATATAGTACAAGGCAGTCAGGCTGATTATGTAACTCTGTCTCCATGGCTCCCAGGCCCCTCAGTCATCTTTCCAACATAGAAGCCTCGTTTAAGTGTTTTCTTGTAATGTGTGTGTTCTAGATTTGACAATATGTGAATAACTGTAATGTAAGATAATTGTTTTATTGTCATCAGTGCAAACATCAAAATCTTATCTGTCACTGCAAAGGGGCTCCTGTTAATTTTGAAATTAATGATAATGTTCTTATCTAATGTCAGATCTTTAGTCACAGTGCAGTACCTCTCACAGTTAAGTCCTTCGTGTTCTTTTCCTTTTGGCTGCAGCTTGTAGCCCAAGTCATGGAAGAGAAAGACATTGGGTTTGGAATGGTTGACTCCCACAAAGATGCAAAGGTGGCCAAAAAACTGGGTGAGCGTATTTCCTGTCACACCTTAGATAAGCTGAAGTGAAGCTTAGATAAAATCAGAATTTTTATTTTGCCTCCTTCATCTGGTTGGTGCTTGCAAGTCTTCAATGAAAATTGCCTGTCATCAAAGTTATTTAACCAAAAGTGAAATAAATCTTTACTGCTGTACTGTTGGTGTATTTTCCATGTCATTTTTTTCAATTACAGGCCTGCAGGAGGAGGGGAGTGTGTATGTTTTCAAAGCAGACCGAGTGACTGAGTTTGATGGCTTGCTCTCTGCTAACACCCTGGTGGAGTTCTTGTTGGATGTAAGTGCAGATTTTAGGGGCAGATTCCCAGCTGTTGGTAGTAATCAGTGTTCCAAAAGTGACAAGCTCACCCACGAACCCTCCTCTCCTCTCTCTGCCCTTCACTCTGTCCATCTGTCTGTAGCTGCTGGAGGAGCCAGTGGAGGTGATAGGAAATGCTCTGAAGCTGAAAGCATTCGATAGGATGGAAGAGGACATCCGCCTTGTTGGCTACTTCAAGAGTGAAAACTCTGAGCGTGAGTGTGTGAGGCTGTGAGTATGAGTGAGCTTTGAGTGTGTGATGATGACAGTGTGAGCATGTTTTTTTGTTGTCTGAACACTGGTCTTTGTTTGTGATAGATGGGCTTTGGATGAGCTCCATATGGCTCATGCCCTTCATTATAAAAGGAGTTCATTTTAACCTCCTCATTTAACCCTCTCATCTCCATGGATTTACAGATCCATTTTTACCGCTGCTGCACACACAGCTGCCACTGCTTAGTCTCCTCTCACCTGCTGTGTAAGTGTAGTGCAGCTACATCCCATCTGACCAACTGCAGAAGCATGATGGAGGTCAGAGTTCAGCTTTTTCCTATCCCTGATGTGCAAAAGCCATATGTCCTACAGCCAAAGAAAGCACAAAGAAGGTCTGTGTTGATTTTTTGCCAAAAAAAAAAAAAAAANAAAAAAAAAAAAAAAGCAGAAGATAACTCTGTCACTGATAAATACATTACAAATAACAACCAGAGAGGTGACATGACATGACTGAATGCAAGTCTCTGAAGCCAGGGGCCCAACTAGACACCTTCACCTACCACCCAACTGGCAATGCACCTGATCATTATGCCTTTCATTGTTGGTGGTGGGTCCATATGGCAGCGCTCACATGTTTCTTTGGGCTGAGCCTGACTGGGTCCCATGCATGTATGAGAAGGTTTTTTAGGAGCTTGGGCTGGGTCAGGAGCCACTGATGTGTGCACCTTTACAGCCCTTTGAGACATTGTATGTGATATTGGGCTATACAAATAAACTTGACTTGATTGGGTGCAGGCTTGCCAGGAGGAGACCCTGGTTTCATGGTAAGGTAGCTCTGTCCAACTGGTACCGATTCAGAAGGGTTTATGATCACAGATACAAGGAGCCAAAATGATTCTCCTCCACTGGATGCTGGGGTTCACTCTTAGATATAAGGTGAGGAGTTTGGACATCAGCAGGGAGCTTTGAGTAGAATTGCTGCTCCTTCATGTTGAAAAGTTTGGGCATCTAAAAAATGCCTCCTGGTAGCAGGTATTCTGTGGACATCCAACTGAGAGGAAACCACAGGGAAGACCTACAATACACTGAAGGGAATACATATTCCATCTGACCTGCATGGGGACATGGGGTACTCCAGGAAAAGCTGCAGAAGAGAGGGACAAGAACTGTACACAATTCATACTCCTTCTCTTCTTATAGTTTTCATTTCTTTCATCCACAGACTTTGATGCATTCAGAGAAGCTGCGGAACATTTCCAGCCCTACATTAAATTCTTTGCCACTTTTGAGAAATCTGTAAGTAGCATAAAAATACAAACAAAACAAAACACAATTTTAAAAAAACAAACCTGTCAGTGCTGCTTAAGGAATCGGGTTTTGTTGTCTCAGGTGGCCAAGGAGCTGACTCTGAAGATGAATGAGGTGGACTTCTACGAACCCTTCATGGAGGAGCCTGTTACCATCCCAGACAAGCCACACTCCGAGGACAAACTGGTGGAATTCATAACTGAGCATAGACGGTAAACAGTGTAATTGATCTTCATCGTGACTTTTTGAAAAAAAAAATTAAATGCTTGAGGTCCATATGAGACACACATAACATCCATGAAACCGACATGTAAAGCAGCTCAGAAAGTCTTTCCTGTGTTGTCAGACCTACTCTGAGAAAGCTGCGTGCAGAGGATATGTTTGAGACCTGGGTGAGTGAGAATCGTGAAACTGCAGAGACAACATTAATAACTTTAAATGTTGTTTTCCTGACATTTAAAACAACATTAAATTCTCTTATTATTGTTCAGGAAGATGATATTGAGGGCATTCACATTGTGGCTTTTGCAGAGGAGGAGGATCCTGGTGAGAACACCAACACGAGCTTGTTATGCAAAACATGTCAAATCTCTTCTGGAAAGGATAAACATGAGTCTTGAGAGAAATTCCAGGGTAAAACTTGCATCCCCTTATGCTGGCTGTATTGCTTTTTCCCCAGATGGCTATGAGTTCTTGGAGATCCTGAAGGAGGTGGCCAGAGACAACACCCACCTACCTGACCTCAGCATTGTCTGGATTGACCCTGATGATTTCCCCTTGGTGAGCCATGACACTCTACACATAGACAGAGAGAAAAGTGGTGAAACATAAAAGCAAAAATGTGGAGAGATATTCAGCTGACATGCTCTTGCTGACCCCAATCAGCTGATCCCCTACTGGGAGAAAACCTTCAAGGTGGACCTCTTCAGACCACAGATTGGTGTCATCAATGTTACTGATGTAAGTCCATAACAGTCCTTTTAAATTTACGAAGATCTGAATACCAAGTGTCTCCTGACACGATTTGACCTTTCTGTGTGTGTGCCCAGGCTGACAGTGTGTGGATGGAGATGGACGATGAGGAGGACTTGCCCACTGCTGAGGAGCTGGAGACCTGGATCGAAGATGCTCTGTCTGGTAAAGTCAACACCGAAGAGGATGATGATGATGATGATGATGGCAATGACGATGATGAGGATGAGGATGATGACGATGACGATGATGAGGATGATGACGATGATGATGATGACGACGATGATGACGATGACGATGATGACGATGACGATGATGATGAATAATTCATAGACTGGGAATCTTTTTCTCTGATTTGTGTCTTTACTCTTCAGGCTGAGTGGAACAGATCAATTTGAGTAGAAAAAAATATGTAAACTAACTTTTCTAAGTCTGATATGAAAACGTGTCAAGAATATTTAAATACAGAACGGTAAAATTACAAAAAGTTGCTATGACAATTACGTCATATCACGTCATTATTAACTGACTGTTAATAAAACAGTTGTGTGTGTGAATGTACAGTATGGAAAAAGGCTTTGAGGTCAGAATTAATGGCTAATCACTCTTTAAACCAATGTAGCGTTAAAGCTAAATCTTCCATAGAAACAGAATTTACCCCAACTGTGGAATATCAAGTCGACTGAAACTTGAATATCAAACCAGCACTTTCTACGCCTCAAGTTCTTTTACTTGAAATCACCTGGTTTACATCAGTTTTGGCTCACTGACCTCAATACTAATAAAAGGAACTGGTTGTTATTTATGTTTCCCTTTCACTTTACTTTTGTTCTGCATCCTTCATTCAAATGGCACAACTTGAGATTTAATCTTCAGTTTTGCTGCATAACTTGTATTTTGGCAACTTTGAAATCACAGGAACACTTAGCCGACAATCTCCACTTTCAGTAGCAAACCCATTTCTCATCTCTCACTTCTTTCTCCTTCTCGAGCCACAAGGTTTATTCCTCACCTGAATTAACGGGGCAGGCAGCAGCTGCACGGGGAGATAATATTACCATTACACCAATGGATAAGTGCTAGAAGACTCATTTGAATGCTAATTCCTCATGTTTCTCTTCCTCGCTTACATTCCTGCACTTTTACTCTCCCAAGGATTTGGTTTCTTATCTTCTTTCTCTCTCTCTGACTCATTGCTGGCTCATCATCTCCTTCTGGCCATTATAAAGGGAGATGCAATATACTGGCAGGTGTATATCATATCTCCCTTTGTCCATGGGGGGAAAGGACCTTTAGTGTTGATCTAACTACTTTGAAAAGTGTAGTTTTTTACACTTCTGTATTATCATATCATTCTTTTTGTTGTTGAGGGAAATCATTATGCACAAAGCAAAAATGATGGACTGATCCTTTTCAGGTTTATAAAAAAAAAGTCAGCTTGCTACGTCTTTCTCGCAGTAAACATTTTGACTTGTCACAGTGCTAAAGCACAGGTGGCTCAGTTCTATTAGGTGTGCCTACATGCACAATACCACAGCCTTAAAGGACCATACCAGTCATTTTGCATGTTTGAGCCTAATATATTCCATTTTCATACACATAACGTTACTGACAATCATTTCCCAAAGCATACTACTGGAATGGTGAATTTCCCCCCCATTTCAGACCGCCATTGGTTTCAGTTCTTTTTGGTATGCTATTAAAATCAACTTGTTGATACTTCAACAAGAAATGTTCTTGGCTTAGGTAATTCATCATTGTGAACAAGACGTGTATTTAGGTTTTTTCAAAGTTACTGTATGTAATTTTAGCGTTTAAGCACAATAAAAAATGCGGAGTGATCTGAAAATGTTTCCTAGTGATGCATTCAAGTGCTGTAGTGAAGAACTGACAACAGGAAGCATTTTCAGATCGCTGAATACCAAACCAGATTTAATACCAAACCAGCACTTTCTAAGCCTCAAGTTCTTTTACTTGAAATCATTTGGTTTAAATCAGCTTTGGCTCGTAGACCTCAATACTCAAAGAAAGCAGGTGACACACTTATCTATTCATACACATACATACAATAATATTCAAATGATTCAAATTCATTAAAAAGGTCAATACAAATATTTATTTTGTACAGAATTTAACACGTTGTGTTACATGTTGTGTAGGACTCGAGTTATTGGCTACATTTGGGAAAGCAATCTCTTGTACTATTCTTAATATTCCCTTTCTCTCTCTCTCTTTCTCACTCACTCAATCACACACACACACATGCACAATAGAAAACTTCACTTGTAGTCTCAGCACATCCTAAATGTGTATAAATGAGGCACGTGTGTAGGCAGGAAGATGCTCTATTCAATTCACAACCATCAAGTCTAACAATCCTACACAAAACAAAACATACTGTCAGTGACAATAGTAACACTTGCATAAATATACATGTACAACATAACAGGCCTGCTAAATAGAGATACTAATAAAAGAGATGGTATTCATACAAATAATTAGTATGATGGGTTTGATCAGAAGTGTACTGTATTTACTAGTTATACCAGTAGACGTCGATAGGTGGCAGTAGTGCAGCACTTTCAGGAACTGGTGCACAGAGAAAATACTGACAGTAGAAAGAGTGACACTGGGTTCAGTTACTGGAATTTACGTTAAATTGTTAGATTCCAACTTTTAATTACAATGTGGGAAAATGATTGAGGTGACTATTAATTCTGTAGACAGTTTTAATTGTGGAAAATGTAATTATTCATATTAAATAGCCTATTGTTAAGTCCAAATGAAACTATACATGAGACTATAGTGGTGAAAACATTTTTGCTACTCCTTTCATGAGGCTTCTTTTATTTCATCTTGACATTGAAATAAATGAAAGAATGAATCGACCGACTCGTAGGTATCAGAGAATCTCACGGCTAAATGTGTTTCATTTGGATGAGGGTTTACACTGCAATAATGAATCTCCTTCATGTTGAATTAATGAAAATCTGGGTCATATGAGGAATGAAAGAGAACAGAGACAATAATTTGAGATCTAAACAGGTCAAGCTCACACACTAAAAGACCAGTGTCCTCTGCACACACTTAAACTGCACAAACTGGCCATAATAATGCGTGGACACGTGTTCATTCACAAATTATTGGCTACATTTACATCTTCAGCTATTTACAGTCTAGTTATTTCCACAAATACAAGAAAGAGGCAAGGTTAAAAAAAAAAAAAAAAAAANAAAAAAAAAAAAAAAAAAAAAATCAATTCAAGCAACGCAGAACTCCGATATAAAAAAGGGACGAGTACTATATATACACATATAAATACTGTACATATGTGTGTAATATGTGATAGCTAAATAGTCACTGCATGAGTTGACTGGCTGGATAAGAAGTTTTGGTGAAAAGAGTTTTGTTCATATCAGCCAGGAAACCAGGAGTTTGGAAAATTGCCCTGTTACTATAGCAATGCTAAAAAAAAAAAAAGNCACACACACACACACACACACACACACACACACACACACACACACACACACACAATTGCGTAAACCTCCTAAATCATGAACTCTCGCTCTCTAAAACACTCAAACAGGCACACACTAGTACATGCAAACAAGGGAAGAACAGTGTTTGTGAGGCATAGTAGTGCTCTGTAGTGCATAGAGGAATATCTGTGTTCTGAATGTTAAGACAAAGAGATCCAAGCGTGTTTCCTGCATTTTCCGGTCTTTTTTTTTTTCCTCCCTCATGTCTTCAGGAACGTAGACTTTGCTTGCACTGAATGTCCATCACTCCAATTAGACTACTAGCTTCATACCCAGGGAAATGTAAACATAATCTGAGAGCAAATTACAGAAACTTAAGTACAAAAACCAGTACAAAATTTTTCAGAAAATTCAGTTGAATAATTTTAATAGTCTCGCATGTCCAGTTCAGAAGCATCCATCCCCTGTGTGTCTTAAACAGAGGTTTCTGATTGGAGCAGCAGCAGAAACTTGTGGGACTTGGGGTCAACATACTCCTCAGTCATTCGGATGTAGGGGATGCTCTTTACAGTGACGGCTAAGCTAAAGTCAAGACACCTCAGCAGAAACTCTGTGCCCTGCTTCACGGCGCTGGTAACAGATGCCTCGCTCACCAAAGTCCACTGGTCAGCCATCCAGCGCTCCGGGCCATACTGCAGAGTAGGACCAGGGGCGAGGTAGGCCTCAAGGAAGGCCTGGACACACACAAAGCCACTGCTATTACCATAGCAACCAAAAAGAAACCTTTTTCTAACTGCATTGACATTGGGAACTTCGGCTTCAAAGAGTCTTTAAACCCAAGCTTACCTTAGGACTCATGTTGTTGGTGAGACAGAAAGCCAGGTGCTTCTGGATGCTCTCCATGCTGTGGCAGTGCTGCCTCCTGGTGGTGCGGAGGTACTTCTGCAGGGCACGGGCCATGGATGGAAACACAGCCAGAGCTGCCTCACGCACCTCCATAATGTCAGAGGGAGATGCACGCTCATCCTCCTTCTTCATGCGGCGGACGTGAGTGAAAGCCTCCTCCACAGCCACCACCAGCCTGACCACACATGGCATTTAGCTTTTTCAAGTTTTTTAAACTAGAATCATCTTCCATCCTTCTATCCTTCCACCCTTTTCCAATACATCAACTCTTCATTCCTGAATCTTACCTGGCCCGACGTTTGCGGACTCTTCTCTCGTAGTCGGCCTCTTCGTAGTACAGCTCACTGTGTGCGTTGTCTTTGCGTTTGGAGGCAGCTGTAACCATCGCCCGGGACTGATTCCCATTACCAGGCTGCGCTCCTGCTGTGGTCCCTGCGCCTGCAACAAGGGAGAGGACAGAAGCGTAAATATCAGTTGAAGGTGGAGGAGCTGGCCTCTGACCCTCTTGGATGCTGATTAATTTCCAATCTGAGGATGGAAATATAAGGGCAGAAGGGAGGAAAGCTAGGACCTTCCACATCAGCGTACACAGTCTGATGCTAGAGATGTGCAAGACAAAGCCAGCCAACTTTTCCTGGTCAGTATTATGTTCATTTTTTTCCCTCCCCAAGGTTCAGATTTATGTTAAGCTTTGCTACATATCTGGGGTGTCTGTAAATGCTGTCTCAGTCACAGAGAATATTAATTATAGAAATGAGAAACGAGGGTATCTCCACTGGAAGCATCTAGACAGTCTATAGAAAACCCTTTTCATTGGGGGTGGAGNAACGAGGGTATCTCCACTGGAAGCATCTAGACAGTCTATAGAAAACCCTTTTCATTGGGGGTGGAGGTGGGGGAGGGGTTGAATTAAATATTCATAATTTTACACTTCAAAGGCGATAACTCCACTCTGATCTGTGAATTTACCAGTTTGTGTGGGAAAAAACCATATAGCTAATGGAGCTTGTAACAGAATGTTGGAGTTGGTGGGATCTCATCGTGGGGGGGGAGGGGGAGTAAAACCTGCTCCATATTCATTAAGAGCAGCACTGTTTGGGGGAGGCTGCAGAGTGTCACCCCTGCAGGTGAGTTACAGGATATAAAATATTAATAATGTGATCTGCATATGTTGGTTTACATGTATGTGTATGTGTGTGTAGGTGAGAAAGAGATGTAAATGAAATATCGATTATACTGAAAGAATCCTATTTATTAGATTATTACACTGAAAAAAAAATTCAACCCCTGACCTTTCCTCTATGCAGCGCAAAGACAATAAAACAGAATTCTTTGACTTCCTGGATTACATATGCATGCTACGAGAAGTCAGAGCATGAATGAAGGAGGAAGAGAGGAGATTGGGGATGGGTGGGGGTTGGAGTGAGTGAAAAAAAGAAAGAAATGGTGGGTATGTGGAGACGGGGCGAGCTGGAGAAAGGAGAGATGTGGGGGTATGTGAGGAATGAGCGTTACTCTGATGAATTATTGAAGGCTTGAAATTCCATATCCCCCTAGAGGCTTTTCCTCTGCACTTTGATAGGGAAGTGGGTGAGGGTGGGAGTGGAGGGTGGGAGGTGATATATGTACACTGTCTCCCATAACGCATCTCTCTCACAGATCATCCAAAACCACAGCCTCTATCAAAAGCTGCAGTAGGATGCAGGATGGAGGACCCACTTCACCACAGACAAGAGTGTGTTATGTGGCACTGCAGCGTGTGTGTGTGTGTGTGTGTGTGTGTAATGGGAGTGCTTGCCAGGCATGCGCTATATAGACCACTGGATACATCAGAGTGGGGTAAAGATGGAAGTGAAGTGAAGTGTGAGATTAGCAGCTTCCTGTGATAAAGTGCGGTGTGGAGTGATGGAGGACTTTTACTGGCACTTACGGTCCAAAAGGTACGCTCTCAGTTTGTTTTTAAAAGCTGTTTATGGAGGCACGAAAGGAGGAGATGGAGAAATATACATCACAACCAGAAAGTAGAAGTAGTGGAATATCTGGAACCTTTGGAAAGAATCAGAGGGAGATCAACAGACACATGGCGTCGGTATGAAAAGAGGTAATGAGACGGGAGAGGTGACTTACTGTCCACGTTGTAAACCTTTAAGCCTTCCAGGTGTTTGGCAGCGCGGTGCTTGGAGGCGGAGAGAAGGGCGGGGTTGTGGAGTGGAAAGTCCCTGTAGTAATACTCCAAAATGGACAGGGCTGCCCTCTGAATACTGTGTGAGACATAAAGAGAAAAACACACAAAGAGGGAAAACAAAGGCAAGGTGATGAACAGCCAACAACAGAATTTAATTTTGATGTTGCCATTTACCAGCCTGAAGCATTACGCAGTCAGAATTAGATCAAGAAAACGGCATCATATCAAAAGTCTGGTATTTATTAGAGCGACACACACTTCCATCTAATTACCACTGATGTCTCCCACTACAATAACACACTAGATCAACCAGAGTCAAAGTAAGTCAGCCATAGGAAAGGAGCCCGTGTGTGCCCCCCTCTCCTCCCAGACTCCTAGAATAGCCCGCCGCAAGCAAACGAGACTGAATGATGAGTAACTCAATTACTGGCACTGCCATTCTTCCCTGTGGATATGGGCCTCCAATTACACACATACTTCCACATACTTCCACATGTAATGACCGAAATATCAGTGTGTGTGTGCGTGTGTGATGTGTACTGCATGTATTTGTCTGTGTGGGAACATTAAAAACGCCTCTATCAATGGCAAAACCCCCCCCATCTTGGATCTTATTTCATGGGGCGCTGTGTAAATGACGTGGAGGAGGAGGAAACTGCAGCGCAGGATCAAACGGCATCATACCTGAGCTGTCCCATGTTGTAATGGCGCGTCTCTCCATCTGTGGAGCGGATGACACACACGCTGTAGCAGGGTTGGAGGTGGCGAAGCTCCAGCAGCACCACAGCCAGGTAATGGACAAAAAGCTGGGAATCCACGAGGGACACAGCAAACTGGACAATACCGTGGTAGTCCTCGTCCTGCTTGGACCACAATGCATGTTTTAGGAATACAATATATTTGCTGCTGAAAACATCCAAACCCAATCATCTTACTGTTGTTTTTGTTGTATTAGTAAATTTCTGTCACTCCATCCAATATTAAATTTTGGTATAGTTAGTATGCTTGTCTGCATGAAAATTAAGATGTTTTCCTGTATAAAACTGACACATGATACTTTATATGCTTTAATAGTCTGTTATTTAACCAACCTGTGCGTCAAGGATCCGGACCCCATAGAAGAGCCAGTAGGACATAGTGAGCAGGAGTGTGAGTGTGGTGAGGAAGGCGCGATACACACACACTCTGGGCAGGCTGGCACGGGCTGGCCGCAGGAACAGAGCCCAAATGGCCACCAAGAGGATGAGGAGCTTGAAAGAGATGGAGAGGAAGAGCCCCTCGCAGGCGGCGCCGCAAGACTGCAGCCTGTCTGGCCACAACACGGCCGGAAGCACCAGAAAGGCCAGCGGTGTGGCCAGAACCAGCAGCCCCACACACAGGCCCAGAGCCAGGGGAAGGTAGCGTCGGAAGCTTAGGGTCCGGTCCTGCAGACCCTTCCCCAGGCCCACCACTTCCTCCTGGGAAAGACTCAGCTCTGAGGTACCCGTCACTGCAGTGGTGGTTTCCCCCCAGTTATCATCCTGATAGGAGGATAGGAAGAGAGGTGAAAGCGATTCCTGTTAGAACTCATGGATACATATTTAGATATGTTGGACTGTGCATGTCTCTCATAAGAGACAAGCCCAGATGATGACTGACATTGCTGGTATTCTCTTATTTTTCTCCCTTCAAGAGCGGCGGGCACTGACAGATTGTCTGCGCCGTGCGCACGTCACAGCCTTCATATTTCCAGATGTAGGAGATCTTGGAGTTCTGCCTCATTATAACAAGCCTCAAAGTCCAACTGACGTAATATGGGATGACAAGACAGATCTGCTCATGTAGCCACGATGCTGCACATGTAGACACAAAAAAGACACAACATATGTGCATGCATATGTACACGTACACACACATCTACACTGAATCGTAGGTTCAGCAACAGGCTTCTACGTCTGTCATTACACAGTCAAATTTTGTTCTGACTGTCATTTTAAACTTAGCACACAAAAGAGAATAAATTAATTAAAAGTCTGCTGTAAAGAGGCATTTACTCTTTGTGTTCCTGTCATTAATTCATATAATTATCCAACAGCGTCATCCACATAGCGACTGCATCATATTTCTGTCCCTCAACGACCAATCACAGGTGCAGAAGTGGCACAAATAATGGCGAGAAATAGAAAATGATAAGCTGCTAAATGGATAAGGATAAACAGTCTCTAAACTGACACAGTCAGACCATATGGGCCTGACTATGTCGTGAAGCTGCTGGAAAATGAGACAGACAACGAGTGAAGATGACAGACAGAAGATGGATAGAGGCGTTAATTCTCATTGCTGGTTCCCTGATCGCCCGCTGTCTGTCTAGAGTGTGTGCACCCTGCTGCGGATTGTTACACTAAGATATTAAGTAATGATAAAACTTTATGGAATGACGTGACTCCTGCTGATGTTAGCTGAGTGAATACGAAATGTGAACTTGACATTCGGCCTGCGCGCTTCTGGGAAAACGCAGAGTAAGAGCATAAATATTTTAGGCAAGTATGAATTCTGCCCTCCATTACTGTTCACACCCAATTAATTCTGCCATGCTGCAGGAACGGATGCCAACGGGAGGCAGAAGATGAATGAGAGGGAGGGAGGGGTAGGATGGGGGGGTTGATGTTTGAGGTATCAGTAGTTGAGTGCAGGCAGACAGTAGGTGGGAATGCATAAGCAGCATTTTATCCCGCGTCTCCATCTGCCAGACTAATGTGCAGGACGATCACTTAGCTCCATTAAAATGTGATGTCATCTCATTTCCATTCATCTCACTTTTTTCTCCTTCAACTCGCTTTCTTTCTTAAACCAACCGTTCGACAGGGTCCCTTCCTTTTCAGCACAATGAGCCTCGTTCCACAGCTCACTGAGAGGCAGAACAAATGAAAGACGTGGGAGTATCCTGCTTCTTGTGAATGTCTTTTTTTTTTTTTTTTTNTTTTTTTTTTTTTTTTAGAGCATATTGTTATACTGGGTTAAATTATAAACGAACCATTGCTCTGGTTGCTCATTCTGAAAATGTCATTCTCCACAAAGTAACATTTTATGATGACAAGCTTCCATGGGAGTCGGTCAAACTCTATTACAGACTGAGTTAATACATCATTAAACCCAGCCACAAACACAGACTGTCTACGGCTTAATCCCAAACTAATGACACACTAATCAGGCCTGATCTGTATACATAATGTATATTAGACAGAGAGAGAGAGAGAGAGAGAGAGAGAGAGAGAGAGAGAGAGAGAGAGAGAGAGATATGCATGATACTTGTTTGGCCGTCTACTATTCTTGTAGAGGGCAAATATGGAATTATGATTAGGCCTGTTACACTATCATCAAGCACACCGGTAAACAACCACTATGCAAAATACAATGGCTGAGCCCCACTAGCCTGGGTGGAGGTTGAGGTGACATTTACACATTTGTGTGTATGGGTGACAGTATCGGTGTGTGGGGATGTTTTTGTGTTCATACGCCATAGGACCAATATGACAAAAACAAACATCACTGCTATAAAACGCCGAAGTTCTCATCAATAACCCAAGCTCTCATCATTCATCTTAAATGTAATCAAACAGAAAGCTTTATATACTCTTAATGAAGGCACGTGTGTTAGTATATTGGATGTAAAAGGACTCAGAATCCAGCAGCACAGCAGTAAAACTCTCTGCCTTCCTGTGTGTGACACACAGATACGCTTTGGTGTGTCTAGAACTAACATCATGGAGAAACTGAAGCTGCTGCCTTCCGGCACCAAAGTTATAACGTCTCAGTCTCACAAAGCAGCTTGGACAGTCTCACAGTTCAAAAGCTGGCAGTCACACACGCGCACACACAAAGCACACACACACAGACGGACAGAAGAAGCGATACAAGAGGGTATCTCCGTATGAGTGGTTGTCAGAGTAGCATCTGGTGGATAGTGAGGATGCTTCTCTGCATTGAGGCCTATTAGTTCTCACAGGACTCATTTTGGTGTTTGGTTGTCATGGTGGTGATGTTGTGCCGTTTGGAAAGGTTTATCTGGAGGGTTAACGTGATACAATGGTAGATAAGCTTACACTGCTGACAATGGACGGAAGCTACAAGCTGACAATTGCATGACAGCATGGAATGTCGCTGTCCAGCCAGAAGCGGCTGCTGAATGAAAAGGTGAACACATCACACCCATCCAAAACCAAACAAATTCCGGCTTTAAATATGCTCATATCCTTATTAGGGGTGCTGCGATATACCGGTATCTATGATAACCGTGATATTTAAAAAATGAAATATTTACCGGTATATCATGTTAATAATACACATATGATAATATTGTTTAAATAATACAGCGCCTCTTAAATCGCTTCCGTTCCCCCCCCCANTGACGCAGTAACTAGCTAGCTAGCTAGCTACTACCACAGTGTGTGGCTACTACTGCCATGCAAAATCATGTTGGAGGAGATAGCGAGACACTCTACCCTAACCCGAAAAAAGTTAGCTCGCCAGTATGGGAGTTTTTTGGATTCAGTAAAAAAAACAGCACAGAGCAAGCTGTGATGCATTCTGTGCAACATTGGGTTGGACAGTTGGTAGACAACCCAGTCTGCAGGAAATGTTGATTGACAGTAGCTGCAAAAGGGGGCGATACCACCAACCTGTTCACTCACCTTCACCTCCATCATCCTGCAGATTTTGCCAGGTAGAGAGAGTAAGTTGCAGTTAGTTTGCTAGCCCTGAAACAGGAAATGTGACATTAAGGTCTTAGTTGTGTTGTTAAAGCTAAGTAATCACGGCGTTGGACTTGACATATTTTCTCTCTCCTGGTTACTTGTAGGCAGCGTCAAAGAAGTGAGAGACAGCCAGGGATTCAGGTCAGCTAACGCTGTTTGAGTCATGGAGAAGCAAAGAAAAGTAGACATGGCTAGTTCTTGTCAGGATGTCATGCATGTCAGATGTTTTTTTTTTTTCAAATTTTCTATAGAAATTGCAATAATATTGTTGTTGTGAATTCTTTTGGCCACAATAATCATGTGGTGAAAATCTGATATTGTGACAGCCCTAATACTTATGATGCTTACAGTCACTTAAGTGAATTCCATCCTTTGGCGGCAGCTGCACGCACGCACACACACACACACACACACACACACACACACACACACCCCTTTTAATTCTTAATTTTACTCTTGTTGCATTATCCTTATTTTTATTTTGTTTTACTTCATCATATACATATTTTTTATAGTTAAGAAGCAGTCTGGGAACCTACCAGAAAAAGCATTTCACTGTTGCTGACTTGTATGGCTGCACATGATCAATACAACTTTGAAACTTTCTCTTTTACATGCAGACAGAGATACATACATAATGAAAAAATGCTGTCTTTCTACCGTAGATTTCAAGTCAGAGAAGCCGAGCTCTCTCCACAGAATCACTCTCTTGCTGTCACACTCTGGCTGTCCATCACTTCTCACACACTTCATGTTGCTTTATGTCTCTATAGGATTATGACTGCTAACTATTCACTGCTGAGGTCTCTGAGTAATCACATTATTATAATGTGCTTGCCTGTGTGCACTCCAAACCTCTCATTTTGCATGCACAGCTCACGGTTTACATTTGGCACAGACTGTATGACTCAGAAAATCTTGTTTGATACTTCGCAAAAGTGGAAAAGGTTTCAGTTTTATCCAGCGTTTTGATGGCAATTTGCTCTACTTTCAAAAACTGTCATGCATCAGTTCCACCCAATGTTGCACAAACTGCATCACAGCTTGCTCTGTGCAAATCCAGCCAGGCCTACAAGAGGGACGCTAATCCTCTGGCCTATTTGATCTCTTGTCACCACTGTGATTATGCAGCAGCTCGGTGTGGTGAAACCAGCTGAGGAGAGAGGATGAGTTTATAAGCTCATGATGCAGAGTTCAACCATGGATTACTGGCTTTCCAGATTAATTCTAACAGAATGGGACTATTGATGATAGAGTTTGCTTTGGGTTCCTCCAATAAATGTTGGATTTTAAATCCCTACCTGGGCTTCTTCTCCATCTGCTGCGGGTGTAGGTTCCCCAGGCAGCGGCTCTCCGTTGTGCACAGGGGAGTCCTGGGAGGGCGTGTCGGGGGGGTTGATGATGACGGACCTTTCAGAGCGAGTGCTCTCCTTGCTGCTGCCGGCCTTGTGTCGCTCGCGGCTCCGCTCGCTGGAGGACAGGCACATTTACACATGTAATGCACTCAGTGAGAAGCATGTGAAAGTGCACACAAACACGCACACACACACACACACACACACACAAATAAGAAATGTTTGAATATTTTGAATGAATATAGTTAATACTGAATATAGTAGTTGATGTTATTCAAATGTATATTGAACATTGAATGAATATTGAATACTGAAACTAATACTGAGTGAATAAATTTGATTGAAAGTATACTGCAAATATGAATAACTAATCAGATTTTACTATTCCTTGAATACTACGTGGCTGGATAATATGTTTTATAGGTGGGTGGGTGGGGACTAGAGAATGCAACAATTTAGGGGGTCCTTGACATGATAAAGTTTGGAAACCCCTGTCGCAGCCGTGTGTCGTGCTTACTGTAAACTTAAAACAAATACAACAAACTGAAAGTGCAACAATTATGTTCCATGATGTTATAGTAACATATGCAGATGTTTACATTGCAGTTTATTGTTCTTTCCGGAAACTCTTTCTGCGCTTGTGGCAATTTTCAGACAACCACAAAAACACCA
The DNA here is from genome assembly GCA_014773175.1 of Lucifuga dentata. Classification (NCBI taxonomy): domain Eukaryota; kingdom Metazoa; phylum Chordata; class Actinopteri; order Ophidiiformes; family Bythitidae; genus Lucifuga; species Lucifuga dentata. The sequence goes on from VXCM01001792.1 coordinate 25,548, forward strand.
CAACAACACAAACAATATGTACATCACAAACAGTAGTACACAAGAATATAAGACAACAGGACTACTCACACCAACAAAATAAAAGAAAAACAAAGCAGCTTCCCCCTTCCAAACTCAAACATCAAGTCACATTGGTTTAACAATTAATTTTGTTCAGTGGAAAAGCAGAAATAGATGCATTGGACAGAGGATCGAGTGAGACATACCCATGTCGGTTTGATCTCCCAGAGCGGCTGGAGTAGGAGTAGCCAGAATGGGTTGACTCAGTGTCCATTCCGCCGCAGTTCTGAGCCAGTGACTACTGGAGGGGGGGCGAGGAGGTTTTCAATGTGTGGCAGAGAGGACAATTTGGCAGCGGTACTCAAGAGGAGGAAGAGGTTGCTATAGAGACCAACTTCAATAATCCACGATGAGTGACAGCCACCCCAGACAGCTGCTTTGGTAGCCACATTTACCTGACAGGAGGATACAGAGAGAAAGATTTACATACCTGACAGACAGAGACAAACACTGTGTTGATTATTATCATTCCACTGATCAGAAGATGAGTCGTCATCCAGCTTATTACTGTACAGAACTTGTTACATGGAACTGCTCTCTACACAACTCCTCTCCCAGCGGGTGAGCCTGTGAGAGTGCTGGAAATGTAGGTAGATACATATGATTATTAATTTATGAGTAGGCAGGTGTATTCTTTGTTGAGAATGAAAGAGCAAAGAGCTTTGGGAGGATAAAATTATCCTTTATTTAGAACCTCTTCTCCATTCTATCACTCTGCTATTTTTGTCTTCATGGGATCAGGCTGAATCTGCCCATTCTCTTCCGTGTGCATCATGATCCATGAGGATGTCTTCATGCCTGACCATGCGCGACCCTTCATTTAGGCCTCAATCGACTCTGTCCCCCAGCTGTCCTCCCCACAATCACGTGCCAATCACCATCACTGGCTGAATCTCCTTTTACTAACCAGGACTATGCAAACATTGCACTTTAACCCTCCTGTTCTGAGGCTGTTCGGATGTCAACAACAAAATAGCTTACTTGGCATATTAGGATGTGAATCCACATAGTTTCTCTAAAATGAATCGATTCTCTCAATGAAAAAATGATTACTGGCACTGCAGCGTGAGTGATTTCCATTAAGATGATTGCACTGCTTTGAGTATATTTTGAATTGGGAATACACATCTCTGTGTATGCATGTGTGATTGCAGCTTCTGCATATGAGAAACCACTAACAGAATACATTCCCATATGATAGCATATTAGGACAAACGTACCATCTGTCTAAAAGGTGTTTTTGTGCCAGACTCTCTCTCAGACATACGCTATATACACTACGTTGCTATAGTAACCTACTATTATGGAGCTGTTAAACGACTGTGGTGACGTTGCAGTACATTTCTCCTTACAGTGAATAGGACATCCATCTCTCTCCACTGAACCAGGGATTTATGCTATTCATAAGCAGAGAAACATAATGTTGAACATGGCAGAGTCGTACATATGGTAGACTTCAATAAATAATGGACTACATAGAACTATATGGAATAATGGGATAGAAATGGAACATATTGCTCAGAGCATCAAAGCTGATGTCACAGCATCAAATTTTAAACATGAGCCAGATTTTACATGGGGGAACATCATCTCTCCTCTCTAACCCACATCTGGAGTGTCCACTGTTTCCTTGGCAACATCGGAGGCAGGAGGCCCCTTCTAATAGCAATAATCAATCACCTCTGCTGAGACTAAATTTGTGTGATACACGTGTGTGTGTGTATGAGAGAGAGAGAGAGAGAGAGAGAGAGAGAGAGAGAGAGAGAGAGAGAGAGGGTGGCACAATGAGAGGACACAAAGAGCAAACAATGGCTTCTCATCACATTGAGCACCCTTATGGTTAAATGTATAAGCCTGTAGTCCGAATAAAAGCTGTTAACCCCCTGAGTGCTGATCTGTGGACGTGTGTCGGTGGTATGTGGGCCATGCTGATCCTTCAGAGCGGCCACTCATCCACGAGATGAGCAGGAAGAGGCACAGCGAACCAGGCCACGTGGAAAATCGCCACCACAGGGAAATAAAAACTATCAGTTACAAACCAATGGCTAAGTATGAATAAGGCATGCAGGAATAAGAGCATGCATCAGAGCGCGGCCGCCTTCTTTCTCTAAGTCGGTCAATCCAAAAACTCCGCGGCCCTCTGTGAGATCCTCTGCGTTGGAAATAGAGGCTCTGGCGAAGCATAGTTACAGTTCTGCAGACGGTTCTGCTTGGCTGCACGGAGGAGAAAGTCACGAGAGCAGAAAGCGACACTAATGTAAAACAAACCCTCATCAATTTGTTTGTTTACTGCATTGACCCTGTGGAACAGTGGGAGGCTGATTACGAGGTCAGGCGCTGAGGTGCAGACGCATGAGTTGTTACAGATTCATTTCAGTCTTTAATCGAAACAGACAATTTAATTTCCTGCACGATTGTGACAACTGCGTCTTAATCGAGAGAGCCAGTGTACGACAGCTCGGTGTCTTTCCAGAATGCTTTCCCCTGCTGGTCCATCACCAGTCACTTATCAATAGACAATCTGGGACTTGAGTGTTTAAATGTGTGTTTCCATACATACAATCGTTTCCTTTGAGACCTACACCTGGGCAAACAAAGGTGTGCAATTTGAGATTCCAACAAAGTGCGCATACACAGTTTTGGCACCCCGTATAGCACAGATCAGCCTCATCCGTCATGAAGAAGACATGCTGAGGCCTGGTTGCCATGGTGCCTGTGCCTCCCCAACACTCATTAACCCTTTTGGCTTCCTTCTTTCTTACACCCTGTACTATGGCTGTGTACCATAACGTGCCACATGCAGCAGCTGCAGGTCTGCTTTGTTTGGCTACAACACACAAAACAGGAAATTACACGTGTAAATGTAACACAGTCCAGCATGTGTGTGTGTGAGTCTACCAGTGTTATTTATAGTGATGATAATCTCAGATCCCTCCGTGGACTTCTGATGATTAGCATTACAACACAAAGTCAGGATATATGATGCCATCTGTAGCTTTTATCCTTTTTTTATGTGCATATAACATTTTATTCGCTGCACAAATGCTGTGACACCCTGACATTACATTCTTTGCACAAAGATTACCTGTCAGGTATGTGCAGAGAACAAAAATGTGACCTTAGACTGACTGGATGGTGCCTCAGCTCCTCCCACTCTACCACCCTTTCACTCACACACACACACACACACACACACACACACACACACACACACATAGTAAAAGGAGAAATTTAAGACCTGACACAGTTCTCTGGAATGCGAGCTTCGTCACTCCTGATCCTCTCATGTGGAACGAAATAAAAGGAAAGTGGAAGGAGAGAGCGCAAGGTGGTGCAGGTGGGAGGAGAACATTCCTATCTTAAGTCGGCGCTTTTAATGCACGACTTTACCACTGTGGACACGACTCATGTACAACACACACACACACACACACACACACACACACACACACACACACACACACACACACACTCTGCATAGATCTGTTATTCAAACCAATGTTCCTGCTCCTTACTAGCCTAAAGGCAGCTGAAATGTCATATGAATCCCAGTACACATGCTATGCTAGTCAGAAAAGCAAACTTTAAAACTGGACAAGAATAACAAGATTATTACCACTTTGCTAAGGGAAAAACCGATGCATATTACAGAGGATGATTCATTTATTACAAGGGCTCACATATCTCACATCCACCTATCTGCACTATTAGTGAATACAGATGCTGTATAGTGTAAGACATTAAACCTTAACCCTATGAAGTCACAGCTAATCAAGACACTTATTTAAAAAGAAAGATTGAGAATACACTACAGGGCAGAAGTTTGAGACCACCACCAGATTTTTAAAAAAGTAATCAATACACTGTTTGTTTTACAATATATTGAACAGGAAATGACAAAAATATATAAACCTAACTAATTAGTTTTCAAGGAGAATTTGTCAACGACAGCACACTATGTTGCCACTATGGCTTAGGAAATGACTTTTATTGAAAGCATGACCAGTCTGTATTAGTGCACTGGCACTCCAGTTGTGTTCCAAATCCCTTACCCAAATTCCCTTGCTTAAGTGTTTTAACATTATATTCAATAGCCTGCTGTCTGCCTTCTCCCAGATCATTTTGGGATTAACTTGGTACACAGTCTGCTCATGCNAATAGCCTGCTGTCTGCCTTCTCCCAGATCATTTTGGGATTAACTTGGTACACAGTCTGCTCATGCAATTGCTCTGCATCTTCTGAACTTCATACTGAGGACTGCAAATTTATAGTGCCAGTGCAAAGACTAGGCATGCCTTCATTAAAAATAATTTCTTTATTTCAGAAAATTGGCAGGTGTGGCAGAAATGGGCAGATTTTCACAAGCCAAAATGTTTTGTCATAGTAAATGATTGTTTTTTTTTGTTTTTTTTTACAATGCTGGTATTAGGTGACAAGTGAAAGAACAAACCTGATCAAGCTGTGCACGGTGTGTCAGCACAGTTGATGATGGTTAACATCACCTGCACAAAGATTTATGAGTAGGTTCACATTTAACACCATTTAAGCTGTAAAAGGCTGAAAACAAGTGATGTTATTTCTCTATTATACAATAGAGAAATATTGTTTCGTTACAATAGATCTCCTTTCAGTCTCATCTTGAACACCATTAGCTAACCTATATAAATCATCACCACTGGAACTCATACATACTCTTTGTAATGTCAGTTAGGGACAATTAGTCCGGATGATGGAATGGTGACAGCTAGTCTTATGTCAGTTACAGTTATTCCGGTTGTTGGGACAACCAGTCTGTTTTGTCAGTTAGTTTTGTGTGGAAATAAACGGCCTCAGAAGTGTGCAGCCAAAAGAGAAGCTTTCGGATCCTGTTAATCTCAGCGACTCCTACAACCCCATATCTATTCACAAAACGTGTATCTGCTACAATTATCAAAAACAAACAAAAAAAAAAACAAAACAAGAACAGCTAGCTACACACAGAAACAGCCACATTTAAATAGGTCAGGAAGGCTTATAGTCCAGAAAAGGCTACATCTGTCTGTGATGAAGGAAACCATTTTCCACGACGACAGCGGTGAACTTCACCGGTAATTCCTCTGAGATGTCGTATCTCCAGCTTTTAGCAGATAAAATAAACAGCTACCGAATATCCCTCACTGTTTTTTTTTTAATCGTTTACTTACCTTTTTTTTACGAGTGCGTCATTCCTTCACCTGCGTCTGAATGCAACGCCGCCGCCGCTGTGCTGAAGCTAAAGCTGGATGACTACCGGAGGCTGCTCCTGTCTGCTAGCCGTTATGGCTAGTAAGACCTCAGAGAGATGCAGTATGGAGGTCCACGGAATGGATGGCAAGTGTACCTCTGACAGTGGGTGTGTTCCGCGGTAGTCCACCAGAGGGCGGGCTTTACAACCGGCGGCATGGCAACCTTTGAACCCGACATGTAGTACAACACGCACGTACACGTTACGTTATTACCAACCATTTTCTAAAATATACCACTGAATATTATACCTTTTTCCCCCTACCTTCCAGAATTTGATTCAGTTCATTCCAGTACGCTATTAAATTCAACTTAAAACAAAGGTAATCAATCACAGGGAACACCACGTCTGTTAATTTTTTATTTTTTATTTTTGGTTGAAGTTACTTTATTTAGAGTAGTAGTAGTAGTGGAGCTGCACGGAAGAAAATGTATCTCTCCGCCAGGCAATATAGTCCCAGGAGAAGATGGCTTTGACTGAGAAATTAAAAATGACTGTCCCTTCTACATTGGGACGTAGGTGGTATCACCTGAACATTTGATTTTCAATGATTAGAGGAACAGGGAAACTAAAATACGGTATTATGTTTTGGAAATTGATTGTTACTAACTTAACATGTAAAAATCACCAGTATTGCCCTTAAACACTGGAATTTATTTAATTCTTTCTTTGCTAGATATTTAAAATATTTTATTCCTAGAAGGTTGTTCCATCACAGCATTAGGTTTTAGATTTTTATTTTTTTCTGGAATTAAGAATTTTTTTTTGAAAATCAGAAAACTGGCAGGTGTCAAGATTTTCACAAGCTAAAATTTGTCTCCTTTCTAGTAAAGATTTATTTATTTATTTTTACATAGCAGCTTTTTAGGCATCAAATGAAAGACAAATTTAATGGAAAGTAAAATAGCAAAAATGACTTTGAACTCCAAAGGCTTAAATCATAAGTGGCTATTTGTCCTCATACAGTTTAGACTGGTAGGATGGAAAGACGACCACCGCCCTGGTCTTGGTAGCATCAAGCTGCCACACACATCTTCTGTTTTGTCCAAATTGGTATAATTTATCCCAGTCTAGATAATATATATAGGCAATGTGCAAGGTTTAAAAAAAAAAAAAAAAAAAAACTTTTTAATTTGCGATACACAATAGGCCAATTTTAAACCAAAGGAAAACATGGGGCCCCAAGAAAAAAATCTGGATGTAATATTACATTTTTTGAACATCTGAGAGTTTATCACCCCATCAGTCCCATTCTACAGCCATTAGAGGACAGTGTTCTCTTTCCAAACAAAACATTGACAACTCTGTACCAAACCGAAAAAATATACCTTACTTGCATGTATGATGTTTAGACAGGAAAAATCTAGAAAATGTACAGTAGCTTCAGCTCCAAATGCATTTACATATTCAAATCGATTCTGTTTAAAGAAAAGAGCCATGTTTACTTTACAAAGTGGCCCCATTATGTGTTGTAGAGCCATATGTGTATTTGAAAATATTATACAGTATAGTTTTTCACTGATATGAAATCAAACAGAATATTGCTTATCACCTAGGATGGTGCTTTAGTCTTATAGATTACAGCATACAGATTATATGAACACATAATCTTTTAGGGAACTACCATCTCTCTCTCTCTCTCTCTCTCTCTCTGTCTGTCTCTGGCCTTGTACAACCCCAGTGTGTAGCCGAAGTGTGTAATGTGTGGTGTGTAGACAAAAGACTGTCACTGTTGTGCTGGAGTGGACATGGACAATATCATGAGCCCCTTGGGCCACATTACACTGCACAGGCACACATAAAGGGGCGAGCGCAAACAGCCCCTGACTTTAATGGAGAGGAAAGTAATGGGGCACGCAGGGTTACAGACAGATCACACATCCTCTTCCTCCAATTTTAACTGGAAGATTTTATGGGTGTCCAGGATTCCACATCTAGAACCCAATCTCACTGGACATTTGATAGCTATTTCTACTAAAATAAAATATGTTAACATCACAGCAAGAATTATGAACCATGTGAACTCAGTCTTACCTTAAACCCAAGTAAGTTTTGTCAGAATGACCAAAACAGAAATTCAGTATTTTTATGAAAATGTGAGTCTTTTAATGTCGGCTGCTGACATATGATCATGATATGATCATGAAAATGTTGGCAGATGGGTCTCAGATCTATTTAGCTACTTTTTTTTTTTTTTTTTNTTTTTTTTTTTTTTTTATTAGTAGACCTCATTCTGAATGAAACACTGCTGTTTATATCTTCAGTTAGTTTGGGCATTTTGTTCAATGTGTTTGTAGTATTGCATTGCCTAGTTTTGTGTGTGTGTGTGTATGTGTGTGTGTGTGTGTGTGTGTGTGTGTGTGTGTGTGTGTGTGTGTATGTGTCTGTCCCCAGAGATGAAGCAGATGGGCTAGGAACACTTGCCATATCTATAGGGCACATGTCTGTCTCTCCTGAGCAAATAACACCACCTGACCATGTCGCTCTTGTTTTACGAGAAACATGGTGCAGCAGATAATCCAAAACAAAGCAATATAAATTCAAGATTTCTTCCACATAAAAATCCTAATGTGAACAAGATCAGTGATTACAGGACACATGTTTTAAGAAAAAAAAAAAAAACCCAGACGATAAGGCCCTGTGGGATACTGTATGAAGACACTTTTTTTTTTTCTTAAAAAGAGATTTAAGAATTAAACATTATTTTCAACATCCTGTTCTTAAACACTATTTCTTATAATTATAGTTAGTCAAATCACAAAAGAACAGTGTTCTTTCTGATCTGACTGAAATAAATATTAATAAATAGGTACAAAGAGGAAAGAAAGTCATAACAAAGGCCTGAACAAAGCCAAGCCCTGAGCATTTAAGGTCAAGTGTGACAATGTTTCAGTATTTAGTCTTCAAAAATGACCTATACAGCAGCTTTCAACATGTACAACAGACATGTCCTTTATCATTTGGTGACAGAAAGCCTATAGTCCTACAGCTTTCCTTTTTCTGCTGGTGAAAAATCAATGTCTTTATGTGAAGGGTCACCTGAGAATATGTTATCACTCCACAGACTATTTTAATCATGAGGATTTCTGTAGTTGTCATCTCTTCAGAAATCACTCAACTTGCAGCATCATGGATGATAGCAGCCAGTCATTCTTGTCAAGTCCACTCCAGCTAAAGGCGAGTCCATGATGGCCCTTACAGTCTACACATCCAGCACATGGTTGAGGTATGAGATGTAACAAATCACCAGTCGCAGGATCTCTATCTTGGACAGCTTTTTGTCTGGTGGGAGCATTGGAAGCAGCTTTCTCAGCTCTGTAAAGGCTACATTGACGGCCACAACACGTATCTGCTCCCTGGTGGCGTGAGTTGATCGGTATTTTGCTGTCACTTGCCTCCTCTGCCTCTTTTCCTCCCTGCTGACAGCAGAATGTGCCTTACCCTCTCCATTCACAGGCTCAGCCCGCAAAGGAGCGCCCTCCACCTTAAGGGAGTCCAAAAAGGTCTCCATATCTGTTTGTCCCCAGAGTACGTCAGGCTCTGATTGGTCTGGGCTGAGCATCATGTTCTCCAAAACCCCTGAAGAAAATTATGGAAAATCAAGAAAAGTAAATCACTCATATTGAGAAACAGAAAATTGTTCAACATGCTGTATTCAAAATCAAATACATGATTATAAGTTTACATGATGCTGGAGAAGAGTCCATACATTATCTTATCTTATTATAGGACTGGTGGTCAAATTAAAGGTTATGTAGTCGTCTGTTGCACTTAATCACCGACAGGAGGTCACAATTTGCATCAATGTCGTCAATCATGTTTGGATTTTGTGTTCTCTGTCAAGTTGAAACTTAATTTAAGGGGCAAGGATCCTGAAATGTGTCGCACCCGTGTCGCCCCCAGGCGGCGGCGCACTGCACTATGGGCGTCCGGCGCTGTCCAGGGTNTCGCACCCGTGTCGCCCCCAGGCGGCGGCGCACTGCACTATGGGCGTCCGGCGCTGTCCAGGGTGCTGAAACAATGTCAATACCTGTCAAGTCAAATCCATTTATCTGTCAGAACATTTTAAACTCGAAACGAACTATAATAAAGATAATTTACTCATTATAGAGATGTGAATCACTTTATTCTGCATTATTAAAAGAATAACATATCGGAAATTATTGTCATATTTCTTTGTCATTTTCATTACTTTGTTTAAGAAAAACAAACTTTTTTAACACGACTGATTTCAGCTATTTATTCAGCAAGTGTGCAATATTTCACGAACCAAGGGAAAGAGCTTAAAAGTTCGTTTTCTTTACTTTCTGTTTCTTTCTAAGTATAACTGTGTCGTATAAGTCGGAACCACATTTTTTAAATATCTGAAATAAATATTTTAGATCTCAACGTACCTTGCGCATTCAAAGGACGAAATCCACTTGCTTCATGAGTCTCAGATCAGATGCATTTTCTTGATCAAACTCACTCCAGAATACAGTCAGTAATACAGGTGGATCCCCCCATTACGTCTCATTACCCCGCATATTCTTGATCTTAATTTGTCAAGTTAAAGAGCTGGAACGTGATGACATGAGATTTGACTTGAGAAACAACCATATTACTGAGGCAGACAAGCTGTGCAGTTCGTCCAGGTCTTCTTATTCCGTGTCAATCAGTGTCAAGTGCACATTGCATCCTTCAGTGAAAGGTGGCAGATTGTTGATGTGGTAGTTTCTTTCCAGCCTGATTGTGCGCCAGAGAAGACGCCCCCTCTCCCCGTAAAGACGACCGGAGTGGAATGATGACATGCACGACGCGGTAATGAGATGGTCTGTGTTGTCAAAACCTCTCTTCCTCTTGCACACCCATGCACTGCTCATTCCCAGACGCAGATCTCTCGTTCTAAAGGTTAAAAACAGGAAACTTCTTTGCAGCCTTTTTGTCGACTGGACGCGCGAATTGACTGAGTTCATTGGATTAGAAACTACCGCCGATGACCGATATATTCTAGATCAATTGCAGAATCCTTTTAGTTAAGATCAACTGATCACTTACGTCTAAATAGAAATGAAATAGAGTGAAATGCAGATAATGGTCTCATCCCAAAACACAAACTACCTCAATCACTGAAGCACCTGCTGTCTTGGCACTTAAAAGCCAATCAAAACACAAGCTTGTTGTAGGCCCACAGGCTTCAAGCCTTTTATATGGGGATTAGACCATATGACAGTGGTGGATTGGGTTTTTAAAGCCCATGGGCGTGTGGATAGCTGGGGATCAGAAAACCACAGGATATAGCACTCATTTCATAAGCTGTAAAAAATTCATCACAGCACCTGCTCTGCTATTTCCGTCACTTTCACAGGCCCCACTGCTGATAAAGGTACCTGGTTTGGAAATAGACTGCATGGGATAAACAGTCTGTATGAGAAATGAAAAGGGAGCTTTGCAGTAAAGCTGCTCATTTATTCAAGCAAGGAAAAGAGCTGAACACCGAACTCAGTGAAGGTTACTCTATTCAGTAACATGAAAGTATAGCAATACATATCCTCATATATATGATACCACAGAAGAGAATATTGTATGCATTTTAATTTGTTGCTGTGGGTTAGGGTTCTATTAATTTTAATCCACCATTCAGTTACAGTGAAACATCAATACTAAGCCTTACTAACATAATCACTGTGAGCATGTCAGCTACAGTACCAATTTTGGGAAATGTTGCTTCATAACTACTCATTTCTATTCAAAATGCTCAGTTAGGATCATGTGTAGTTACTAAGAATGCTTTGGCATATGACTAATATTAAATATTAGTCATATAATATTAAATATATGTTTTATTAATATTCTTTTCAAACCATTTGGTGACAGTTTCAGTGTTTTCTACTGAAAATACTGCTCATCACAAGAAAGAATTGCACTATGGGATTATTTTGATTTCTTTGTTATGCTAATAAGATTTGGACCTGCTTAACCTTCTCAGAAATGACTGGATTGATTCAGAAGAGGAATCAATCCAAAAATATGACAGAGTCAGTTTTATTTCTTCTAAACTTTACGTACCCCTTTCCTTGATTTGAGTTGTATGTTTAATGTTCTGCTTAACAATCAAAATGTTTTTTCTCATTCCACAGCTATTGAAGTCTTAAACCTACGTATTCAGAATGGACGTGTTACTAACTGGAGAGAGCAGTGGGCAGAAAGACAAATCAGATACACATGGCATCATGTGTATCTGATTTAAATTCAAAGGGTGCCATGGGAATAGTTTCATCCTGGTGGTATATAGCCACTCTGTCAAAATTAAAGTGTGGTGTCAGCCTCAGGGAGAGGTGAGGGTCAGAGGGTGTGGAGCTGACATAATCATGAGTGTGTTCTCTGGATATTATGTGTGTGTGTGTGCTTCACTGTAGCCCTGCTGTCAACAGCAATTGTAACACAGACTGCATCCTCCTATAAAAACAGACTTTCAAGACTTAAAGAGAATATTATACTCTTACACTTAAAAATAAATGTTCTTTTTTTCATACATCTGTCTTCTTCAGGATTGATTTTATCTAAACTTAGCCACACAACTTCTCAGATTGTGCCTACAGTACATTATATCATAATACTTTGATACAGTTACATTAGTGTTGTTCACATTTCTCTAAGAATCATAATCTGAATCATAATTCGGGCATTGTTGTGTCCAGACATAGCTGAATATATATATTAGATCATATTTATCGATTTCCTGTCACCATTAAATGGGATGATTATGAGTCCTTTTAACAACCTAATTTGCCATAAACAGTAACTCAATAGACAGCAAACATAAGGAATAATTCAATTTTAGTCAGGATTGTTCCTTTATTTATGACAATCATAAATAAATATGTAATAATACGTAATATTACGTAATAAATACGTAATAATAATACATAAATAATACGTAATATAGAAGTATATTCCATACAACTGTGATTTCAGCGGTTTAGAATCACTCATGATTACTGATATAAGCCTGTCAGGTTATGTGCCTATTACTACACTCCAACACTCCAACCTCTTCTCTCTCTCTCTCTCTCTCTCTCTCTCTCTGTCTTTCTTATGTCCTTGCCTCCCCTCTTTTCTCCCCCTACTCTCCTGGGTGTAGCCCCTTGCCTGTCATAGCCTGAGCACCATCTGTTTCATAATACAAATGAACTGAGCTGCAAACCTCATGTTTTCATCTCCTCCTCCTCCTCCTCCTCCTCATCTGTGCATATACATGTGTCTATGAGTTGCACATATAAGCTGGTGCTGACACCCATAATAAAATTATTGGAGTATTTACAGTACAGTGCATTTCAATAAAAAATAAGCTTGTATGAATTTGTACTTATTTGTGTTTGCATATATAAAGTAAACGTATAATGTGTAATGTGTGCAACTTTGTATGTGCTTGTATGTCTCTCTCTTGAGTCCTGAATTTGTCTGAGGACCATCTGTTCCTTCTTGCTTTCTCCTATTTTCTATTACTTCTACCTTTCTAAGTGTGAAAAAATGCCCAAATGCCACAATCTTTTAACCTGTCTGCTAGTTTTAACAGGTATCATCTATGTTGTAACATTAATGATGACAAATCTCACACACTCTAGTTTGACTTTAAATCATTTTCACTTTCCCTCTCCTATTTTCATATACCCTTTCTCAATCCTCTCCTCTGTCTGCTTGCCATATGCTGTCATCTTTTATTTGTGCTGATTTGGAATCAGATGACATTTAATCGATTAGCTTTGTAACCATGGCAACAGGGGTCAGGAGAAAGGAAAGAATGGAAGAGGGAAATAGATTAGATATTAAAGTAGTTTGGCAGTTCTCAGCCTTTTTGGTGTAGCCTCCAGATGTGGGTGTACACATTCAGAATGTGGATTTCTTTTCTTTTTTTTATAACCCATAACTGGAAGAGACTAAGCACTGTGTTGGTGTCAATAAAGGCCTTCATTGCAAAATTACAAACTTAAATAAATACTAAAGTTTAAAAACAAAAGCCTTGTGCAAGTGCTTCAGTTATTACTTTCCCTACATGTGCTCTTGGATGTGAATTGTAGATAAAAATTAAACTTTCTTCTACCATAGTGGTGTTAGTGGTATAGAAACAATCAGTTCAAGTCAGTGTGTCAGTGTGTGGATTCACAGCAGTAAAAAGGATTTACTGGATGGGATACAGCATTAAAACAGCATAAACCTGCCAACCAGAGTGCTGTGAAACCAAGGTGAACTGGCCAAATTATTTAAAAAAAAATGACAGAGAGAAAGACAAAAGCAATTAAAGTTCTAAACAAAAAGCCTACTAACAAATTCAGAGATTCTTTATTTCAGCTGGTACTGTGTAGGCTAGAAAAGCACAATACCAGTTTTAGCTTAATTGTACTCATTTTTCTTTCTGCTTTGTCAGAAGAATATTTCTCTTTATTTTGAGATACACATTGTGAGGAAAATCAGAGCCACAAAGTGTTGACATTAACTGTTTTGTAATGAGTGAATTGCATTTTTATTTGTCATGATGAAAAATAATTAAAATGATTCTTTTTAGTGAAGTCTCCAGTTAAGAATATAATATGTAAAGAAATTAATTCCCATCAAGCTAGAGTCACCTGCCTTTGACCAGCCTTTACTGATGAAGATTACATTTTCCTCCCTTTAGTGTTCTTCATCATTACAGTTTGTGAGAGTGGTCATTACTGCTGTGTTTAGTTTTTAAATGTACTTTATAAACGTTGTGATTTTTGGGAACTTGAAATTATATTGATGGTGATGTTTTGAATCAGCTTGTAAGCTGACTTTGTCTTTAATTAGCATGATGCACCTTTAGATCAATGTAACTGCTGCTGCTGCAACATATTTAACATATTTAGCAACATAATTATTAAAAGCTTCTCTCTTTTTTTTCTTTCTTTTTTTTTTGCTTTGTAAATTACAAGACATGTCAAAAGGGAAATAGGTTTCTTCATCATGTTCACATGCTTTATAATCCTCTCAATAATCATGAACAAACAGTCAGAGGTGGATGAGGTGAAGGTGGATTACACTCTGATACACTGAAGAAAAACAATAATGCTCCAGTCTCAAAACACAAGGTTAAGCTTATTGAAGGTTTCATAAAAGCATGCAATCCGAGAATCAGCATTTTGATATAAATGTCTAAAAATGAGCTCTTGCCTGAGATGAGTGTGAAATTGTTTTGACTAATTACCAACTTTTATTACATCCTTCAGCTCCAAACTTTATATGAATATCCAGCGATGGTGCATCTGGTACCATGTCAATTTCTGGAGAAATGCATAGAGATGACAAGAATAGTTATCACATATTGGAATCCTCTTATGATTTCCTTTCTGCAGCATGGCGTTATCATGAAATATCAATATGTGCTGCTGTCTAATAGGTTTGCAGATACAACATTTAATTGAAGAAGTTAATGCAGCAGTCATTTCTTATGATTAGAGCTCAGTCACATAATTTGGCAAAATTTCTATAGATAATAATCTTATCATCAAGAGACTGATGTAAATTAAAAGTATTGAGTTTTAGGTGATATGGCTGTGATACAATTGAAAGTGTCTGGGTTGAGGCTAATCTTAGTGGTTATTACTGGCGTCTGTGACAGGGTTACCAGAGTATTTAATGTTCCAAAAAAAACCAAAAAACAAACAAACAAACAAAACCAAACAAACAAACAAAAAAAAAAAACAAATAGGCAAATGACACATTGTTAAACATCTACTTTTTGTCATATGAGCTACTTGGAAGTTAACACTGGACAGTCCAAATCAGGAGTATTTCTGTCCAAAGTGAATCTCTTAGTAGTGTTAATGAAACTTTAGATATTCAAAGTTTCGTAAGATACCTCTTATCCAGCTACTTGAATAACTTTTAATTGGGGTTCCAGCAGTATGTGACTTTGCCAAAGAATCGCAGTAAATCTTGGTGCGCTGTGTACTTGTGGTCATTACACTGATTAGACAGTGGAATTAATCCATTAAAGGTTGCAGGTGGCGTGCTTTACAGAGGTTCTGTTGTGCCAACACATACCCCCACTTCATAACTCACCATCTGGATGGTTGTTACTCTCTTTGGCTGTTACTTGCTTTGGCCTCAAACTCCTTCTGAAACTTGGCAGATATTCACAAAAAGTGATTAAACCATAAACAACATCTTATCAGTCGCTTAACAACAAGCAAACTTTAGTACCATCTAGTGGTAAACTGTGGGAAGTAAATGTGTCATTAGGTTTTTTTTTGTTTTGTTTTTTTTCTTTTTTTTTGTGAATGGTAGGATAGCACTATTGTTTCCCATTTACACAAAAGAATATCTATTTTGCGGAACTTTACATTTGAGCTAAATTCATAAATGTAACTGAGTTTTTGCTAATTATGAAAAATCAGCTTCATGTTTTTGTCAACTTTGTAATCTAAAATATAGGCCTGTTCCCTGCTGCAAATATTTCTGATGTAAACAAATCTTTACACTAGAAATCGTTAGATTAAGTTGTCTGGTGTTAGTCTTTGCATTAAATGACCTATCAATCAATTTGAGAGTAATAGTAGGTTCAAATCCTCTTTTGAATTTTGGTGGTAGGGTGAGTCTTTAGGGTGGGTCACACATTTCAGCTTTAATTGCAATATGTGACACATGCAGTAACATCATTTCAGTGCTCTTAAAACTCAAAACAGACACTTTTTGAAAAATCACATGTACAGAAATGACCAAAATTCTGTATTTCCTGCATTGGCCACATGATGGCCTTGTTGGCTACATATTCATGTCATGCAGCACATGAATGAACTGAGGAAAACCTTTGTAGTTTGTTTGTGTGTGTGTATGTGTGTGTATGTGTATATGTGTGTGTGTGTATGTATGTGTGTGTGTGTGTGTGTGTGTGTGCGTGTGTAAATGCGTGCGTACATGTGTGCGTGTGTGCACTACATACTTTGCAATTTGCATGGTTATATGAGTGTAGCTCCTAAAGGTGGCCTGCAGATGTTCCTTTTGTATTGTACGTCAAAATCTGGAGGCCAGAATATAAATGTGAACACACCAAATACCTGACACATGTTGTGTATGTGTGAAAAATACCTGAGTTGAACATACCATGCAACAAAATGTATGGGATCATGTAGCTCAATCCATCACAAGCCATGAAAACACATATCCCCCAGCAAAACACATGTGATCCCTTCCTGTCACAACAAAGAGAATGCAGCCACAGGCTTAGTATGATAGTAAAAACATGGAGGCACAAAGTCCAGCAACATATTGATGAGGCAATGGTGCACATGACAGCTACAGAGAAGAAGAGATGCTTCATAATTTAAAAAAACTGCATGTTGGCTTTATATGTAATTAAGTCCTTCAGATGTAAAACACTCAAAAATGCTGCATAAGTCAAATACTAAGTAAGGAAATGGACAATATGAAGACAGATGTAGCTGACAAATCATATCCATATGTCTCAGTCATGTGGTGCTTCTACATGCACGTATGCTTATCTGCTAATATATAGCAGTTGTTCATTAGCCCCCCCTTCCCACAGTGGCAGGCTACATGGGACATAGGAATGTTTTTGGTCCCAGATGTGTTCCAGCTCACATGTCTTTGATGCCCTTTGCAGTTGGAGAAGGGTTCCTTTTTACAGGAACAGGTCCATGAGTGTGCCTGACCGCAGGTAAGTATTTCTTTAGAGGAAAGGGAAATTTAGGAAAACAGAGCTGAACTGGTGGAATGATAGAAGTGTTTGGCCACATTTGCTTAATGTCAGGAATGGCACACGGTTGTTACAAATCTTGTCTAGAGTCATACAAAAAGCGACAGAAGGCACATAAACATAGACATGGATGCACATACTGGTATCTAACATTGCTTTAAAGTACAATTTAAATGTGAGAAACGACATCTGTTGATACACTTAAATAGGAACTGTGAGTTAATCATTTTTAAAAATGGAAAAATCTGCAGGTTTTCATCCAGATCCAAAAACGATTGGTTTCTATTATGAAACCTATATTTTCCATGCATGGTTTTGGAAATAATCAAGCTCATTAAAGCTTGTATGACTCTGAGGCATGAGAGAGGATGCCATGATGTGAGTGAGTGCTGATTGACTGATGACCTTGATTGCTGATTGCCAGCAGCTGTTGGAGTGGAAATTAGTCTCAAGACCAGCTGCATAAAAGGGAATCTTTAGCTTTTGCCTAGACTGAACTTTTCCTCCATCAAGACACCAGTTAGGTCTAAGGTTCATCACTGATGGCATCTTTCAGAATGGGTGAGTTTTCTGCTCTGTTTGTCTTTGCTAAAAATATTTGTTTTATTTCTGATTTAATCTGTCTTTGTCTAACCTGGATGTCATTGTTTTAGCAGCAAAGAAAGTCTTGATTGTCTTTGCCCACCAAAGCTCTGCGTCATTCAGTGCTGCAGCCAGAGACATTGCTGTGGAGGTTCTTACTGCTCAGGGCTGCAAGGTGGTGGTATCTGACCTGTATGCCATGAATTTTAAGGCTACAGCTTCTGCAGAGGACTCACTGGTATATTACCATCTCATTAATGTAGAATCTCCTTCATTTGCTCTGCAGACCTACATGATCTCTTTGTTTCTGCAGGTGAAGTTAAAAATGCTGAACACTTCTGCTATGCTGAGGAGACCAAACTGGCCTGGGAGGAGGGAAGATTATCTGCTGATATCAATGAAGAGCAGCGTAAACTCACTGAAGCAGACCTCATCATTTTTCAGGTATTGCCTGAGGAACAGTCATGTTGTGTTAAAATTCTCTAAATGGAACTAATCTTAAATTCTAATTCTCAGTTCCCAATGTACTGGTTCAGTGTTCCTGCAATCCTGAAGGGCTGGATTGACCGGGTGCTCACTCTGGGCTATGCCTACACATTAGAGAAGCGGTACAGCCAGGGAATCTTTAAGGTAAAGGATTAAGTCAAGAAAACTGCATTTCCAGTGATATTTATGATTTTTTTTTTTTTTAAACTTTCTTTTCAGGACAAGAAAGCCATGCTGTCATTCACAACTGGGTCTCATGAGTCCATGTTCAGTGCAGATGGCATTAATGGGGACATGAATGTTACTCTCTGGCCAGTACAGGTATTTTCAGGATAAGTTTACAATCAAGCTTTCTTCTAACGGAGTAAAATATCTCTAAAAGTATTTCTTTTGTCTGTAGAATGGAATCTTGAACTACTGTGGTTTCCAAGTGCTGGCTCCTCAAATCTTCTGGGCCCCATCTCACATTCTCTCTGAGGCTCGCAGCACCATGCTGGAGGCCTGGAGGTCACGACTGCAAGGCCTTCTGGAAGAAACACCCCTGTCCTTTACTCCCTCAGACTTCTTTGATGGAGAGAAGGGATTCCAGCTGAAGCCTGAGGTCCACGAGAAACACGCCAAAAAGGAGTTTGGCTTGACAGTGGGAACCCACCTGGGAAAGCTGCTTCCACCCAACAACCAGATGAAAGCTGGAGTCTGAGATCATTTAATTTAACTGTACAATGTTACTGAGAACAAGTAAAATGTCTTTGCAAATCAAGTTGAATGTTGTCTTGAAATTAATTTACTTTGAAATTTCAAAGCACATGGGTTTTGGAAAGTTCTGTTTGAAATGATCTTGGCTTCAAAATTTGCATTAACACTTGCTGATGCCAGGAAATGTGTGATGCTTTGCATTGACTCTCAAATGTGCAGAAATCTGCATTTGAAGTTTTTAGCTAACATTTGCACACTGGCAACTGCTCTCACTGACATGGAACCTATATCTGTCCCTCCC
This sequence comes from Lucifuga dentata, assembly GCA_014773175.1. Classification (NCBI taxonomy): domain Eukaryota; kingdom Metazoa; phylum Chordata; class Actinopteri; order Ophidiiformes; family Bythitidae; genus Lucifuga; species Lucifuga dentata. The sequence goes on from VXCM01001792.1 coordinate 44,652, forward strand.
TGGGGACTAGAGGCTTCAGTTCTCAAGCTGGTATGCAGAGTCAAAACGAGCACTTCCACTTTCTAAGAGCAACTCAACATGGAGTGCACACTCAAGCATTTTAAGAGGGTTTCTTTTTTTTTTTTTTTTTTTTTTTTTTTTAAATATGTAGTGTGTATATAGCAGACACCTTTCCTGAATTGAGATGCAAATATTCCAACATTGACCTTCATATGTACAGACAAAATGCAATTGCAGTAGGTGGACAGAAAAATGGCACAACCTTATGTTGGCCAATACAGTCACAAAAGTACTTTTTTTTTTTTTTTTTTTNTTTTTTTTTTTTTTTTTTTTTTTTGTAGCTGATTTATTGTTTTCTGTCTTTATATCTGTATTCTATTCCCACAAATGTCAGTGTACTTTCATGATCTGGGCTCCATCTTCCAGTCCCTCTGAGACCTGCAGCACCATGCTGGAGGCCTGCAATTCATGGCTACAAGTCCTCTGGGGAGAAATGCTTGTCTTTACTTAGACTGCTTTGATAGGTAGAAGTGTTTTCAGCTAGAGGGGAATGGTCTGATGGTAGAAATGCATTTGGATAAACCCCTCCCACCCAACAAATGGACTTATGCAACAAAACAGGTCTTTGGGTTTTGAATGTAAAATGAAGTTTGTGGCTTTTCTTTCTTAGTCATGGTTGTTCAGAGCACACAGCATTGAGAAAGCTATGAGTTGAAAGCATAGGTCAAGTGGGTTAATTTCATGATCTTTTTTTGTTTTGGACTGGTGTTCTTATTTTAAACAAATTAAGCTCTTGCTGCACATGCCATTTGGTTTGATAATGAAATGTTCATTTACTGTTTCCAGCCATGCTGACGAGCAAAGAGTCTGCTGGTGTGCAGGTTTGGGTTCTACTCAGAAACATAATAGGCCAAGCACTTTTCCCAGAGAAGCAGCCTTTGTTTGGGTATGGAGGAAATGAGATGGAGGTGGGGGGCACACTTGAGGAAATGGCCTTCCACTCTGATGTCCAGACCCCAGCCTGTGACAGACAGAAACTCTGCTGTATGCGTGTTTCACAGCTGAGGTTTCACAAGGTCACGATGTATTTGTTTGTCGAGTCAGATCCGCTTTCCTAATCACCCATCTCTGAAGCCATTGAATAAATACTTGCTGTCATAAAGGAAGGAAAGTTATGATTACATATGATTTCTGTTGGTGCTAAAACTTCAGGCTTCTGGGAAGGAGTGAGTGATTTGAAACTATATGGAAGTGGTAGATATGATGTCACTACTTTGAGCTTCTAGCTGGCCTGAATTGTGTGAATCAGTTTGCATTGATTTCTCTCAAAGCTGTTCTGCTTTAACAGATCAACACAGTGATTTGGAAAGTAGGGCTGAGGCTACAATCTTTGGGATTTCTCAATTTTTCATCAGTTTCATCACTTCTTGGAGAATGACCAAGACAGAAATCCATAGTGCTGCAGTTAAACTTGACTGGAGGGGGGCAGGGTGTGTTTATATGTGTACAGAGATCACAGACTCAGATCTGGTGTTCATCCTGCTCCCATTGTCCATCTCAGTTCTCCCAGCCTGGCTGGTGGAAAGGCAATTTTCAGCTGGTTGAATTGGAGGAAGTGGGCACACAGGAATTCAGAAGGTCTCTGGAAATGCAGCCCTGCTCCATATAAAGCTTAGATATATTCATTCATTCAGAAAAGTTTCCACAATTTACAACAGCAGGAGCCTGAAAGGAAGTGAAACGTTATACAAATTGATTCTCCTCTATTTCCAGTGGAAAAAAAACAAACAAACCAAGCTTGAATTAAAATATTTAGACAATTTTAAATTTGCATTTGTATTTTTAAATCATAATTCACAGTGACAGATAAGATAATGGCTGCCATATTTGATGGAGAATTCTTAAATCATTTAAGGGGATGGGGTGGGGATTAGTTGGGGGTATTAGGGCTTTGTATAAAGATGGATGTGCAAACTGACCACTGAGTTATGATCATTCACATTGACTAACTTGGGGCGAGTCTATATCTGATCAGATATTCTTTGGTCTATAGCCTGAGTTTCCATCAAATTGCAATCAAATCTTTTATGTTTTGGTTTATTTTTTTTTTTTAAGATATTCAGCTAACAGCCAAACAAACAAAAAGACAAATGGAATTGAAAACTNTTTTTTTTTTTTTTTAAGATATTCAGCTAACAGCCAAACAAACAAAAAGACAAATGGAATTGAAAACTTAACCTTGGTGGAGGTGAAACACAAACACTTGATTCCCCAAAACTGAGACTGGATTTGAGAAAGTACAAGGTGCAGCGTTGAGCCAAAGGAAGCTAATATGATTGCTTATTTTCTGTTGGCTTTTGCGTGTTTTGATTAAGCAGTAAATGGGTCTCTGTGTTTGCACCAGATGTGACAAGGTTAAAAACAGGCCAGCCATTAAAAACTATGACCCACAACAGGGAAGAGGTTAAGCGAGAGAGAGAGAGAGAGAGAGAGAGAGAGATGTTNTGACCCACAACAGGGAAGAGGTTAAGCGAGAGAGAGAGAGAGAGAGAGAGAGAGAGATGTTTGGTGAGGAATGAGGGAGATTTATGTCATCCATGTGTTATCCTTTCACTCTGTCAGGAGCTACATTAAAACCCAATCAGTTACCCCTAAAAAAGTGAAAAAAAAAACAGCTTGCCAAACTGTGTGTGTGTGTGTGTGTGTGTATGTGTGTGTGTGTGTGTGTGTGTGTGTGTGTGTGAGTGTGTGTGTTTGATTGTGTCCACGTGTGCATGTACATGAGGAAAGTGAGACAGAGTGCAGGGCAGCTCTATACTGAGATTGCATGGCAGCAAGAAGTGTTTGTAATGAACGACCAGTGTCTACCTCCTCCAATCCTCTTCTCTCTGCCGTATGAAAGGATTACGCCTTCCTCCTCTTTCATGAAGATCCAAATGCCTCCTGTCCCTTCTACTCATAGTGTAGCCATTGTATGTTGCCCATCATTAGGGAACTAAGGAATTCACTCTGACATCTGAGCACAATCCTCCAAACTAAACCAATCACAGTAGTTCTTAAATCCATGCATGTTGTCTTGAGGCCTGTAGACAACCCCCCCCCCCNCCCCCCCCCCACCGCCCAGTTCTTGTGTTCTTGTTAATGCGATAACTAAATAACTCCCAGAGTCAAATAGTGGACTCTTGCATAAATCCAGATCAAAATACAATATCATCTGAACAAAAATTTAAATGCAACCTTTTTTTGCTTTTTTTTTCAATCACTTACACACTATATGTTATCTGTCTGTTGCAAGATCAAATTGCATATATATACAAAACAGTTATGCCAATCTTGGCATATACCACGACTNAAAAAAAAAAAAAAAAAGAAAAAGAAAAAAGAAAAAACAAAAAGGAAAAAAGAAGAAAAAAAGAAGAAAAACAGGAAAAAAAATGTAAACGCAGCTCACCTGAACTGCTTGTTTGTGACACATCATCAACCTAATTCTCTTTACAATTGTTTTATTTGCCTTAGCACTTCCTGACACAGCAGAGTGTTATTCTGAAGGGAATAGGCTGTCCTGGTTAGCAGATTTTGATGAGAAAATTAAAGCAGCACTTGATTTACCCAGAGCCAGATCCGGCAGGCTCAGAGACAGATTCTAGTACCCACAAGCTATCAAACTGTTGAACTGTGGGACTTTATGAACACATGGCACACACACTCTCTTTCTCTCTCTCTCACACAGACACACTCCTGCACTCCACACAGACAGTCACTCACTGGATATTAATACCACTTCATACACTCTATCACTTCCACGTGAAGTACCACATCTGTATATGGTACAGGTGTATATGGCTATATGTATATATGTGTACATATATATATATATCTGACTTGTGACACTTTATCCTGTCTCCCTATTCCCTTTACTTAATTCTTGGAAGCACAGAGAGCTCGAATCACACAAATTTCATTGCCTTCAATGTTGCTACCCACTGTATTGCTGTGCATGTGACAATAAAAAATCTTGAATCTTGAATCTAGTGTCTATGCTTCAATATATATAGTACTACAGTGTATATAATTTGGAGTTTTTGGAGCTTGAATAGTCACTTAATCCACACTTCCTGGATGTGTGATGCCTGGAAATGTAATAATTAGTTTAGCCGCTGACTTGTGTTTGAGTGCTCCTGAATTATGAGATCCATAGAACTCTGGTCTCACTACTTATATAGACTCCTGATATAGAATTAATAGTTTTATTTTGTCACGCATTCCATCATAAAGTGCATATTTGTTTATGTATATCATGGCAAAGATACACCTCTGAGGGCACTGTAGCCACAACAGCCAGTTAAATTAATGATTAAAAGGTGGACGACAACATCTGGAGGAACACAACCACAAAGAGCCAACAAGTTCCCTTTTTTGTACGTTCCAAAAGAAATGAGGGAAAACATGGGTGAACAAAATAATAACAAACACTGACTCCCTCCTTCCTTCCTTCCTCTTTTCCTGAACTTCTGCAGGACGTGTCTTTCATGCTTCACTCTTTCGTCCTCATCTCCATCCTTCTTTTGTGTTTGTCTCCTCCGTTCTCAGGAAATATTCACCTCTGAGCTCCGTTCACACACCTTTTCTCACTGGAGATTTGAATGCTCACTGAAGATGTATTCCTGTATTGCCCAGAGATGGAAAGTAACTAAATATATTCACTCAAGTACTGTACTTAATCCCTGCATATAAATTTTAGGTATTGGTAATTTACTACAATATTTCTATTTTTAGGTAACTTTATTATTTTATTCAACTGCATCTCCTTTTTATTTTCTGCCATTCCTTCAGTGGTTTAAAAATCCACAAAACTGGAGATAAGTGGTTTTTATCTGACAGCCAAACTGAACTCCACTCTTCTTCAGTCTAAGTATTTCACTTTTGAGTACATTTTACTGTTACTACTTCTTTACTTTTACTTAAGCAAAAGCTTGTATTTGCAATGGGGTATTTCTTCCACTGTGGCTCTGCTACTTTTACTTGTGGTACTGCTACTTTTACTTAAGTAAAGCATTGGACATGGTTAATATTTGATGTTAACAACACACTCATCCACAGTTGCTACATGAGTGAGTGGTGTTGTTCACATATACAATGTGAATATTATAAAATTAACATGTTAATCTGATTAATTAAATACTATTTCACTGGGGGTAATGTGGGGCCGAAACATATGTCCCCGATCTGCACCAGACCATCTTATTATTTCCCTCGACAGGATAAACAAAGAAGAGTAGAGATAAGTAGAGGCAAAAGGGACAGCAGCAATGGTGACAACAGAGGCACACGAGGCCTTTAAATGCACCATGATTAATCAGCTTCTCCCAAAAACTGCCAGTCATTTTGCTGCTGTTGCTGACATTACTGCTCCTATGATTTTTGTAGGAGTTTCACCATTCAAACATGTAGCATTGATTATTGGAGACATGCATGACCAACACTTTAAACAAATGCAGAATATGTATGGCAACCATCTTGTGTAGCATCTTGTGGACCTTTGAATGTTTCAAAGACTACACATTTGCTTGTACCACTGGTAAAAGCAAGTCTCAGATCACGTGCCTGACAGACAATTCATTCAGCCTGGTTAGCAGTGATTCGTCCAGACAAACCTGCACTCTGAAACTCTTACACGGAAGGCTTGCCATGACAGTTTTGATTAATGGATGGACATCAGACTAAGCCTCCATTCTAGCTCTGATGAATACTGTGCCTGGTACTCAGAGGCTGATGCAAGGCACCAAAGCTGTTTTGTATTTACAAGCAGAGGCTGAGTGTGACTGGGAGGCTTGGGGAAGGTTTGGTGGTTTGGGGCGTCAGAGTCGGCTCAGAGTGACGGGGTTAAGACTGCAGTCAGCCATTACGCTCCTCTGTAAATCCTTTCTGTACTCTAATGAGAAGCAGATCTCTACTATCTCTACCACAGCCTGCATGATGGGAGAAACAGACACGTAGCGAGCACAGCACATCCTGCCCCTCACTCTTGTTTGATCCCTTGCTCTGTTTTTGACTCCCTGTTCTATCTCTGATTCAATCTCCTCTCTGGCTTTTGTTTCCTCTCCCATCTTCCTGGACATTTTTCTTACTGTCATGCATCAGAGTTACAATGAAAGACAACAAATGGCTCATATGTTTTTGTCTTTGAGTAATAGATGTAAGTGGGGCTCAGAGTTATAGATGAGACCATGGGGAAGAGTAGAAAGAAGAGTAGATGAATGGGAGTTTGAGTGTTTGTACCCCTCAATAGCAGCTCCAGGCGCATACGGCTCAACTCCAGATGCTGCCTGGGTTGCCACATCCTGGCCGTAATCCCTTTCCAGTGCTTCTTTTGCTCATGTGTATGAGATCGGTGGGTAAACCATGAATGGGAACCACCTGGAACAGAGCAAAATCGCTTGAGGTAATTTTCCATCCGTTATTGCTCTGGTGACTCAGATCAATCATGTTCTGCTACAGTTATTTTAAAGGACATGATATTTACAGTGCACAGGCTTTTATTTCTTCCTCCAGCAGGCCATTGCTTCATTTTCTACAATGTTTATCTACATTATTTAGGTACCAGCATGTTTGAGTAGTGTGGAGTTGTGTTTATACCCAATAAAAGACTGCAGTGTTTGGTTTTTCCTCAGTGCTCATGCTCTTAAAATCTTTGCATTTCTTGTTTGCTATTGTAATGTCACTTTGTCTATATTAAATCTGCATGTTAATCACAGATACTGCTTAGAAGCTTAAAGTGTTATTAACTACTAATGTAAATTTAAATTTTTGGGGCTGACTGAAAACAAGAATATTTGCCAATTGTGTTTGCTCAAGGGATTTTGGAAATTAATTACTCCAAAATGCTACAGTAAAAAAATGTTCATGATGTGTGAGTTGATAGTCCTCAAAGTTGAATCCAACCATGAAAGTTTTATTAAATACTTATGGCACTTTGGAGTAATTAATTCCCAAAGTCCATTGCAAGTGCGATTAGCAAATTTCTCATTTTTCATCAGCCCTAAAAATTGAAATTTACGTAAGTAGTTAATAAATCTTTCATGGTTGGATTCAGCACTTCCAGGACTAAATACACACACATTATGAACCATTTTTACTGTAGCATTTTGGAATAATTAATTTCCAAAATGGCAGATAAGTGATTGGCAGTCTGTCCCTAGCGCAGACGTGTTTGGCAAATTTCTTATTTTTGATCAGCCCTAAAAATTTTAATTTGCATAATTAGTTTATTAATCTTTCATGGTTGGATTCAGCACTTCTGGGATTATTTACACAAACATTATGAACCATTTTTACTGAAGCATTTTAGAGTAATTAATTTCCAAAATCCCTAGCGCAGATGTGATTGGCAAATTTCTCATTTTTGATAAGCCCTAAAAATTGAAATTTATAAATCTTATATGGTTGGATTCAGCACTTGGACTATAAACACACATATTATGAGAAATTTTTACCTTAAATTTAATTTTTAAGGCTGATCATGAATGAGAAATTTTGCCATTTGCATGTCTTTAAAAGGGGACTTTGGAAATTAAATATTCCAAAATGCTACAGTAAAAATTGTTCATAAAGTGTGTATTTGTCTGGGAACTGCTGAATCCAACCATACACATTTTATTAAATAATTTCACTGTACTGGCTGATTTTATCCCTTATTTTAAGAAAATAAGATTTTGAAGACTCAATAACAAAAAAAAAAAAAAAAAAAAAAAAAAAAAAGACATAAGATTAGACTGAATCATTATGCAAAATTGTCTTCTCATAATTGATATTTGTAATATTAATGGTCAACCATCTACATTAACCCACTTTTCAGACTTGTTTCTAACCAGCTCAAGATAAATATGACACCTACTCAAATAAATTAACATCATCTTGAGAAGAGCCTAACAATTTAGTACAGATGGTGGGTATTTCCCTTGGATACTCAAAATAAAATAATTTTAAACCATATTCTTGAGACATCCCTGAATTCCTCTTTTGCAAGTGCAATTCTGGTGAAACTTTCACTGCAGGTTTGTCTAAATCACAGTGAATTCCAAGAGTGCTGATGGGCCATTTTTCATTGGTTGTGACAGGACAATAGAGGTGAAAGTTAGCCACCTTATCTATGAACTCAGTATGGAAAAGCACATCAGGATTGTCTGGATCAGATTACAGAACAGAGCTGGAAGCAGTGGGGATCACAGTGAGGTGGACAGACTTATTGTGGAGAGATTCTGTCAGTGTTCACTCACTTATCAATACTGGACACACACTGTCCCCTGGAGGAAGACAGGGATTACCCATCTTCTGCAAAAACTTAACAGCCTGGCTCATATTATTGAACATGTGGTGTGCGTGCAAGCAAGTGTGGAGAAATGGAGAAAGGATGTAGATGAATAGAAACCTGTAAGGCTTGGAGAAAGCAGAACTTGCTTTTGTTTGAGTTACTATGTGGAGATGATGGACAAAATCAATGGAGTGTATGAGCTATGCCGGCAAGAACAGCCAAGCATAAAGGCAGTGACAGATTAGTGAGGTCAGAGAAAGAGAGAGAGAGAGAGAGAGAGAGAGAGAGAGAGAGAGAGAGAGAGAGAGAGAAACTATGAATTAATGTTTCCACAATTACATACCTGTTTAGCCCAAAGCCTCTGAGTTTTTCTGCATGATTTACACTTTAGCAGTTCTCAGATTTCACCTGCATTCACGGGCCGGTGCGAGGAACTCTGTCAGTGTGAGGAATGCTGTTCTCAAAGGAGACACACACTCTTTCACACGCACCTGCACGAACACATCCCAGAGAGACACAAAGGATCAACTTATCATGAGCATACAGAATATCAGCAGTAACATAACACTCCCTCCAAAATCCAAGTCAAAGTCCACTAGGAAAAGTTCTTTTTTTTTTTTTTTTTTTTTTGGTCTCCACCCTCATGCCTCATGCTTGCACGTTAATTCACAAACTCCATTGACTCTTTTCCCGTGGTCAGTCCTTTCAGCTCCATGCACTTCTCTTCCTGAAAGACAATTGTAAATGAAATACTAATGATGTGAAAGATGAGTGGGGTAGAAGAGTAAGCAGAGGGGAGAGGATGGAGAAGAATGGAGTTTGTAAGGAAGGAGAGAAAATGCAGAAGAGACCCTCAGAGCAGGAGAGACTGTTTATAGTTACGATGTGGTTGAGAATGAATTGGAGACGGGACGTCTGAATGGAGATTTGCACAAAAATAGAATGTATCTGTTAGACCCCCCACTGTGACGCACAATGGCAAGAGCAGCAATTAGGAATAACTCGTTCTATCGTTTCTATCGTTGTTTTCCACATTGAACTCTCCCACACACATAAACACCCACCCATCCCCCGTGTTTGTTCGTGATAGCTGCCTCCCACCTTTTTCCACCTCCTTATCTCTTGATCATTCTGTTTATCCAGGACGTAAAAAAGTATGTGTTATGACCTTGGTTTTGCATAACATAAAAGTTTAGAATGGCCTCCCTGTGTGAGTGTTCTCCAAAACAATGACCACAGCAGCAACTTAATTCTGTTATGGCGGACAAATTAAAGCCTGGATGGCCTGGATGTCTTCTTTTGACATCTAATTTTTTGACGCTAGTTCACTGAATTGAACTGAATTGAATTGAATTGAATTTTTGGGGGAACAAAATGCCATTTGCTTCTCCTTGTTGTTGCGTGCTCATGAGATTCTATTCTATTCTATTCTATTCTATTCTATTCTATTCTATTCTATTCATTTTTGAGCACAACAAAATCTCAACATACTAGATGGTCCAATCATTTTCATCTTGGAAAACTACTTTATTTTGTTGAATTTTATTTAATTTTGGGCCCAAGATATGCCATTTCGTGCCTCCTTATTTTGATGTGGCCATGTCATTCTATTCTATTCTATTCTATTCTATTCTATTCTATTCTATTCATTTTTGAGCACAACAAAATCTCAACATACTAGATGGTCCAATCATTTTCATCTTGGAAAACTACTTTATTTTGTTGAATTTTATTTAATTTTGGGCCCAAGATATGCCATTTCGTGCCTCCTTATTTTGATGTGGCCATGTCATTCTATTCTATTCTATTCTATTCTATTCTATTCTATTCTATTCTATTCTTTATAATAATATTTTTAACAGAATGCACATGGGAGCTGGATGACCTTTCCTGAGACAACACACACACACACACACACAAAGACCCCTGCTGTTCCAAAGGAACCTCTCTGTCCGGCCTCCCTGTGAAAGAGGACTGCAGAACAGAGGTCGGCAGCAGTTTTCAGAGCTACGGATGCTTATCAGAAAGGCTTACAAATCCCCCTGATGCTCCTGATACGGAGGACAATGGGTATGCGTGCGTAGTGGGAGCTTTTTAAAGGCCGAAACTGACTTTGCGTTTCTGCTCTTTAATGAGGTCAGAGAAGCATCTTACCGTATTTCATCACTGAATACAGGGCGTGCAATCATAATAAACTTCAGCCACGTGCCCTTTGCCATTTTCCATTGTGTTTTTTCCTGAACAAATGTGCTGGAAAGCTATTCAAGACATTTTTTTGCCTAAAAGTTTCTTAACATGGTCAGAAAAACACCATTTTTATTGGCTCCACAGCTTCTTCCTCTTTTTGTCATTCTGTCTTTACAATGGACGGAGTTAACTGCCCTGTTGAGAACAGCTGCAAAGCCACCAGAGATGCAGGTGAGTTTTCAGTTAACACATTAGCCTCCCACAATGCTTTGTGCTTCTTCCAAGAGGATATGCCTGAAATGAGAGGAATGCTCAGACTCAATAATGAAAACAAAACAACAGTGAGGCTCCTGCAGCTGACTTTGTTTGCGCTTCCAGAACAAACTTTGCATTATTTTTTATAGTGATATGAAGAAAAAATCAGTTCTGACCTATTTGTTCCCATAATTGTGTTAATAAATTATTTAAAATGCGAAAATATTAAGTCTGAAATATTAGATGCAATCAAGAGTTTATTTACGAACATAGTTTAGGTGTTTGTTATTCAGGAAGTGCTTTCAGTTTCGACTGTAATACCAGATGTTGGGTTTAACCTGTTTGTTGGTCTCAGGTGGAAGTGGAGAGACGTTGTTGTGGTTTTCTTAATGTCTACACTTTAGTTTCATACTTAGGTAACCCTGGGTGGAGCACTGGGTGCAGGAACTGATACACCCTGACTGTTACACATTATAGTCTGTTGAGGTTAATTTTCCATATTGGCCATATATGATGTATAAGGTTTTATCTACCAGTGGTTGTCAAAGATTTTGAACCAAGATTTCTCACCTCACCAGCAAGTCACTAATGTGAGCTGAATTGAAACTGGGTTTGAAGGTTACTGACACCCATGGAGAACAGAATTAGTTTAAAAAAAAAAATCAAATTCTTAAAATATAATACTAATAATGATTAAACTTAAACAACAATTTCACAGTAAAAAAATGCATTTGCCAATATTTAGCCACAATAATAGCATTTCAATTGTTTTGATTCTCTACAGAAATTTTCAGATTCATCTTGCCTACCACCAGGGGGTGCTTCTAGTACCATTAGTGTACATGCACCACAGTTTAAGAACCTCTGATCCATAACATTTAGTTTTGACACAAAAAAATCAAAATGTTACACCTTATATTTTATAATTATAGTTACTTTCATACAGATTTCACGGATCAGACATACAGTATAACGTCTTGTATAGAGCAATAATATAGATTTATGACATGCATGTCCTCTGTAAGGAGTTACTGTTTGCAAAACCATCAAAACATACGAGTATAATGTTGCGTGAAACCCCTTTTGTTTTGCAAAGGGTGGATGCAAACTTGCGAATCCAGTGTAACCTCAGTTCTTCCTAGCCCGAAACCCGCCTGTCTGCTTGCTGTGTGCAGACAGCCCGTAGAGATGCACCGATGCTATGTTAATAATATGCAAGCGGGGCTTTAGGGCCAACCTCCGAGGAGTTGCTCCTCTCAGTATCAGCAAGTGCAGGAGGAGAAGGAGCAGAACAGGCGAGTTGCTGAAGGAGGCGGAGAGGAGCGCAGAGGAATCACTCTCCTTCATCAGCAAAACTCAGCGATAACTTCTTCAAGAGGAAACTTCAGAGGGAGGAGGAAGATTAAAAACAGGTAGGTTGCTAAATGGACCACTTTCCAGTTTCCCAGTTTTAGCTGGGAAACTGGTCCGACAGATACTTACCTGTCATTTTTAAATAGCTCAAGAACAGTAATTACAGTGAGGTCAAATAAGGATGCGGTCATATAATAGTTTTTTTTTTTTTTTTTTTTTTTTTTTTTTCACAGAATCACTCTAAGGTTTATTGAAGAATATTATAGATTTTCTTCCTGACTGATGCCTTGTTACGCGGATTTGTGCGCCGATTACCAGTTACACATTGAAACACCAGTCAGGCTACTGTACCAGCCTGAGTCTGATAAGACCAGTTTGTTTATTTGTTTCCAGCCTGATATAAATCAACAATGAAAACAATGACATTGTATGTGTATTGCCTACAAATCTTTCCGTGAATTCAGTTGTGCGTAATGACGCATGGAAAAACAAAACGTTCCAATGCTTGTATAAAATTAATCGACAGCGAAACCTGCAAAAAACCAAAGCTTTTATTTTAACTAAAGCCTAAGTATAAAGACTAACAGACAGGAAGTGCACCTGCAGCATTCTTCTCAGTAACATTAACACATGAAAATGGCCTTCAACTCCTCATTATTTTTTGTGTATTGAGTAACAAAAGCTGTTTTATATGCATTTCAGCTCATTTGTAACTGGATGCTGTCGGCTTGAAAAGGGAGGGGGAGAGAGAGAGAGAGAGAGAGAGAGAGGGTTGGCTGTCTACCTTATCTGATGGTGTGAGTGTTAAAGGGTTAATTACTTTGAAGCCTGTAGGGCTACCTGGCACCTCCAGGTATTTTCCATATAATATAAGGGAATTAGACAAAGAGCATTGTGAGGGATTATCTCAGTATAGGCAATCCCTAATAAAGGAAACTAAAGGTAAATGAGGTTTCTAATATATTTCTTCTCATATTTGTCAAAAGTGTCCATGGTATCCTTGCTTTCTTAAAATTGGCAGTGCTTGTTTTTTTCGTCTCTGCAACTCTGTGCCAAAGATACTGTGAAGATTCAGCACAAACAGCCCAAACTCCCACTCCACACAGACAGATGTCTGTAGCGGTCACATTTCACTCTATGCCGGCGTGCTGTGTCACCCAGTGGTTGCTGACCCTCGTTTTAACCGTGGTCTGACCATATTGTAGGCGTTAAGTCTCCTGCTGATAACGCCACACATCTCACTCTGTGGGTGAATATGTCAGTTCAGGGGCTGCAGCAGGGTTAAGCCACTCGTGTTCTGTTTTGATCTCTCACCTTTCACCTCTGATCTTTCACACTGTGGCTGACTGACAGAGGAGCTGAGTGAGACATCACAGCGGAAACTGTCAGGGCACGTCAAGCTGTAAAATATATCGCTGTGGACTTAGGTTCAACAGAATCAGACCAGTTTGCCAGCACCCCAACCCTTACAACCCTTTGCAAACCTTCCATATTCTTCAGCTACCTTACTTGCATATGGTTTAAGTATCCTGTATTTGCACTTGTGTGTATAAGCATGGCATAAGTTATTAGTTTCAGATGTTATAACATGATGCATTCTCAAGGTTAGGAGAAGGTTTTTCTTTGATCCTCTGGGTGGTGACAGCCCCTCTCTCACCCTTGCCTTGATTATTTCAAGAGAAGAAGAGAAACATAGGTTAAAAAAAAAAAAACTATAACAAGTAGATGAAGAGAAAACATTCTTTAAAGTGGCATCAGGTTTCTCATACTAACCAGTACTACATCTTGGGATGCCTGGAACGCTCCAGAAATACATTCTGTTTGGTTTTCTCAATCCCATTTCCTCGTCTAATCTATCATTGGTGCATTTGGAGCTAATGCAAACATTTATTATATTGCCCCCTGACTGCACTTCAAACATAGAAACGTCTACATTTGTGACATGACAACAGAGAACTTTTATTAACTCATGAAAGCTGTGTTTTAACGAGTTAACCACATTAAGGGTCTTTAGGATCTGGTGGCATACCACGAGTAGCTTTATGTTTTATTAGCTCAGACTGTTCTGGTCCTCACTGGATCTCATAGTATATTAGAATAAATTGTGGTTTATGTCACAGCAAATTGCTTCTTGAATGTCATTTCGAAGATTAAATTAAAAAAAAAAGCCATCATAGCATTTAGCAGATCTTTATCCATATAAACGTATGCTGAAAATTATGAGTTGATGTCTTGTTTTCACAGGACCTGTTTCAGTAAGAGAAGGTGCGTGGTAACTCCCAGGGTTCTTTGGAGTTTGTCTCAGAGGGCAGTGACATGAGTCTGAGCACCAGTGAGCTGGAGGACCTGTGGGAGTCATTGGAGGAGCTCAACTTCTCTGACCCCTTTAGCAACATATCAAGCGTGGATGCGACTGTGTGTGCCACATCATTCAACCGCAGCGCTCTGCTATACTCCATGTGTGTCTTCTACATTTTTATCTTCATCATTGGCCTGGCAGCTAATGTTCTGGTCCTCTGGGTCAACATCCGTGCACAGAGAGACTCCACCCCTCGCCATGAAACACACATGTACATTGCCCAACTGGCAGTTGCAGACCTGTGCGTCTGCATCACTCTGCCCGTGTGGGTGAGCTCACTGGCCCAGCATGGTCACTGGCCCTTTGGTGAGGTGGCGTGTAAACTAACACATCTGCTCTTCTCCGTCAACCTCTTCAGTAGCATCTTCTTTCTGGCTTGCATGAGTGTTGATCGCTACCTATGTGTAATACAGCACGGAAACAGCCAAGAAGGCTCGCACAGGAAGTTGATCCGCCGTGGTGTATGTGTGGGGGTGTGGCTTCTGGCTCTGGTGGCTTCCCTGCCAGACACCTACTTCCTGCGTACTGTGAAGTCAGTGCATGGGGGCACCATGCTGTGCAGGCCTGTGTACCCAGAGGACAACACCAGGGAGTGGATGGTGGGAGTGCAGCTGAGTTTCATCCTGCTGGGGTTCGTCCTCCCCTTCCCTGTTATTGCAGTTTTCTACGCCCTGTTGGCCAAAGCCTTCACCTACTCCTCTTCCTCTTCATCATCCTCGGCAGAGCAGGAGCGTCGTGTGAGCCGCAAGGTGATCCTGGCCTATATTGTGGTTTTCCTGGGCTGCTGGGGGCCGTATCATGGTGTCCTCCTGGCTGATGCTCTGTCGCAGTTGGGCCTGGTTCCTCTCACATGCAGCCTGGAGAATGTGATTTATGTAGCCTTACACCTCACCCAGTGCCTGTCCTTGCTCCACTGCTGCTTCAACCCCATCCTCTACAACTTCATCAACAGGAACTACCGCTACGACCTCATGAAGGCCTTCATCTTCAAGTACTCCACGAGGACGGGCCTGGCACGCCTCATCGAGGCTTCCAACATGTCAGAGACTGAGTACTCTGCTGTCGCTGTAGACACTCCGCCACAGATCTGAGACTTACACAATCAGTGAACACTGTTTAGAAGCTAAAATTAACAAAATGTACATAAATGTATGTTACTGTACATCTGACTTGTTCTACCAAAATCTGTCTGCTAGCAGTATAGTAGAAATTAGATGACACTGAAAAGAGATTAAAAAATAATAAGTCATCCTCTTCACAGATTGTGTGATAGAGGAGTTTGTAGAATGGCTGTTATCAACTTTAATGGACTGATTGAAGAAGCACTTAGAAAGTAGTTTTATAAAATCATATAAACTTAGTCACTTGCTTGTAAAGCCAAAACAGTGACATGTGTACAATCATTGCCTATACAGTGCAGGATTTTATTGTGTGTTTGTGTGGTGGGCCAATAAGGTTGGCGAGGCTAAAACGTCTCCCTCCACTTTCTGCATAATCTGATGGGCATTGAATTTCACAAGCAACAGAGTGTGATTGTGAATCTTTTTGTACCAAGTTATATTTATATATTCTTTATCTGTTTTATCTTTTTTGTGTTGACATGTCCAAATCTGCTCAGCGTTCCACTTTGTACAATACTGCCTCATTATTTCACATGAGCCACTGATTGGCTCAGTGTTCTAGTCCTGCTGTTTCATTATTATCGCTAACCTCACATCACATCACAACTAACAATATAAATCTATTTTGTAAATGTTACTATCTAATGAGTGTGTGTTCTGTGTCATGATTAGAAAGCGATGGTCGTGGTGCTTTCAAATAAGTTTCAGCATTCATATTGCAAATTTTCAATTCTGTATTTTGAGTTTGTTGATTGATTTATTAAGTATTTCTGAACAAATACGATCTTTGACTGAAGGCTTCAATTAGAGCTGGAGACACATTAGGAGACTTACATCTTCTGCTTTACCTTCCATTGACAGTTGGTAGTGCCAGTCTCAGCTTACAGTCTCTGTCCATTTCACAATAAAAGATTGGGCCATTTAGCACATTTTAAAGAAGCTTTGCTAACCTGATGTGTAGAGTTGAGAGTCTTAAACATGACCACACGATTATCGGTTCATGCTAGACAACATTCCGTCCTAACCAGCAGGTCCAAATCGGTCCAGCCAGATCAGGATCACAATTAAGCAAAGAATCCTGTAGTGTGCCCCTGCCCTTAGGACAACTAAGCAGATAATGTACAGATGCAGCTCCTATCGCATTTGAAAAGTACAGTATGAATTTTTATCATCGTGCAAATAGTGCAAAGGATCCACATGTTCATATGGAATTAATCTTGCTGTGTCAGCACACAGACTGCTCAGCCTTTATGACTAAATACATACAGTATGAGCAGCTTTAATGCTCTCATGTAGGCAGCAGCTGTGGTGTGCAACGACTAAGTGTTTATTGGGACCAAATAACAAAAAACCCAATGGAACAGGCTTTGTGTGTGTGTGTGTGTGTGTGTGTGTGTGTTTTGCCACAGCTTGACACCAAAAGATGATGTTTTCCGTGTCACCAACATTGAGTTATACAGTTCATTCACTGTCTGCGGTAGGAAAACATATTCCTTTGATACGCTGACATAGAGCACATTGTGTCAGCTGATTGGTTACACATGGATGCTTTTAGACTGAAAAGATTTCACATTACGATTAAGAAAGGAGACACAAACTTGCTTCTAAGAACAGAGGCATTCCACTGGTATTGTAATGTGTTGCATGTGTTTTGGTATATATTAAATACAAAAACCTCAGTGTTTTGCTTCAGTGATTTCTTTAGATCTTGTCAAAATCATCTAACAACTTAATATCTTGAATGAATATCTTCTGAACTTATCGAACATCCTTAAAAATACTTGTTTTTGAAGGGAAACACTCCAGTGCAGCATTATGCCAGGGAAGATTTTGTTTCCTCTTTTGAAACGTTCAATTCATATTCGTGTGACTTATGAACTATCCTAAGCAAGCCATGGTTCTGTTCTGGAGCCCTGAGATAAACTAGGCCTTAGCGTGACGGGAAAAAGGCATGTTTTTCAATTAATGTCACTCCAAATTTGTCTCTGACATTAACAAGGAAACAGAATTTTGCTGCTGCAGATTTATGGTGGTTTACACAAAGTGGTGCCAGGTTAAAGAAACAGTCTGACATTTTGGGAATTATGCATGTTTGCTGTTTGCCCATTTGGGAAAATGAGGCACTCAAAAGCATACCCTCACTAAGCCGCAGCTGTCCTCAGACTTTATTTTTCTGCCACTATAAAACCAGACTTCAGTTTATCTATAGCTGTTGAAAATATGTTAAAAGCATTTTTATATTGAATCAGCATCATTTTTTAAGGTCCATTCCACTGTTTTTTTTTTTGTTTGTTTTGTTTTTTGTTTTTTAATGTTTTCTAGCCTTATTTCTAAGTGTAAAGAAATGCCATAAATCTGACCTGTGTCTGAGCATATATATAATCCCTGTGGGTTAAATTGCCATCAGAGGATGCCTGAATTTTTGTCTTAGTTTTTCAAGAAATATGCAAAAATGCCAACAAATACCCTACCTTGCAACACTGAAGAAAGTGAAAAAAAGAAAATAATCCCTTTTCAATCCAATCTAGATCCCAACCCAGATCTGCCTCAAAATGTAATCAATTATTTCCTTGACCCAAGTCCCACAAAAATCCCTCAAAATCTGTCTGTTACTTTTTGTGATGTCCTGCTGAAAAGCATAACCTCCTTGGTGGAGGTATCCAGTATCATTTTAATGTTTGCATGCAGTGCAGAGATAGGTAAAGGAAGTATTTTGCCTCATTTTGAATGTAGACTGGGGGCAGGGAGGTGGAGGAGTCACAATCTGGATCCAAAGTTCTCAATCCTGGTCTTGGAACTTGCATATTTTACATCTCTCTCTCTACCCTACTCACACATGATTAGCAACATCAGATGCATTATACACAGAGGGTGTTTGTTCATGGAAACTTAACAACATATGTAATAAACTTAAAAAATCAGTATTGAGCTTTACATATGACTTTAATTCATTCATAGGGGCGAGAGGCAGGGTTCACCCTGGACAGATCGCCAGTCTATCTCAGGGCTGACACGGAGACAGACAAACTCATTCATGCCTACGGGCAATTTAGAGTTCCCAATTCAGCTGACATGCATGTCTTTGGAGGTGGGAGGAAGCCGGAGTACCCAGAGGGAACCCACGCAGACACGGGGAGAACATGCAAACTCCATACAGAAAGGCCCTGCCCCGGCCGGGGATCAAACCCAGGACCTTCTTGCTGTGAGGCAACAGCGCTAACCACTGTGCCACCGTGGTTATAGGGACAGGCTCCAGCCCCCCTGTGACCCTCAACAGGACAAACAGGTTTAGAAAATGGATGGATGGATGGATTNAGGCTCCAGCCCCCCTGTGACCCTCAACAGGACAAACAGGTTTAGAAAATGGATGGATGGATGGATTTAATTCATTCATGATGGCAAACATGCATATTTTCCCAAAAGTCAGACACGCATGCAGCTTACTGTAGATGAATGTCTACATAGAAGTGAACAGCATTCTCAATTATAATTCCAGATGAACTTCTGTACACTGTATGTCAGACCAATTTCCATAGATTTAGTCCAAACTATCCCAGCCATAGATGCTCGGCTGCAGCACATGCCTGGATACTTAACACACACTTGTGCTGCTCTGGGACTGAATAGCCTATGTTTTACTTGACATTCCCATGTGCTGTGAAGTGTTTTGCTTCCTTTAACAGTTTGCCAGTTATCATTCATGACTGTATGATTTGCTTATACAGGACAAGTCAAACACACTACTGAAATATTTTTCTACGCAACGCCAAACACTGTGAACGTAAATATAGAACCAGCTTCTCGGGAGCAAACTGTCAGAGCGTCTTCAAACCAGTTTAGCTTTGAGACACAATCTCTCTCTTTTCACATTTCTGTTGTCACTGTGAGGAACACACACATAGAGCTCTAATTGTGTGTGAAAGCGAGAGAAAGATCCGGAAAAGTTCCTATTGTTCAGAGAGCTCAGTGGCCCATGAACAAGAACTCAAAGTATATTGAAATATTGATACTAAAACCATCTGATATCCAGCTCAGTCGTGGTTTTAAAAGGAGGACTCCACCA
This sequence comes from Lucifuga dentata, assembly GCA_014773175.1. Classification (NCBI taxonomy): domain Eukaryota; kingdom Metazoa; phylum Chordata; class Actinopteri; order Ophidiiformes; family Bythitidae; genus Lucifuga; species Lucifuga dentata. The sequence continues at coordinate 64,301 of VXCM01001792.1, forward strand.
ATTTTACACATCAAATTCAGTTTATTCACTATTCAACCTGGAAAACAACCGTATAAATGCTCTTGTGGCTGTTGAGACTGCACAAAGTCATGGAAATGGATCCTGACTGATCGTGACACCAGAAGGTTTACTTATGACATCACATTGCTGAAGACGACAAGTTTGAAAGGTAAAGCTGGTCCATTTTGGAGGGTTGAATTCTCTAAAGGGCTTTTGGAGTGGCTTTGACTTTTCAAACTCATAGTCTTCAGCACCAACATGAAAGCGCTGGTCAGTTTCTCTGACTTTGCATAATGTCCTCTACAGCCACAAAAGCCTTTATATAGCTGTTTTTCAGAGGCTAAACAGCTCACCATGAACAATAAGCTGAATTTGATGTGTGAAATTGGTGGAATCTCCCTTTAAAGGACCATAGCTGTGATTTTGCATGTTTAAGCCCAAAACCTTTTTAGGTCTTGTATCTTCTTATTTTTCTGCATTCTTAGTTAGACAAAATACCCAGTATGGCCTGCGTTCAAATGATTTTATTCAGTTCTCTGTTCCTTGTAAGAACTGAGTTTGGCAAAAAAAAAAAAAAAAAAAAAAAGCCTTTAAGTACGCTGCTCCTGCACCTGGAATACGTTACAGAAGGAGTTAGGACTGTCTGAATCGAGAAATCGGGAAATGAGTAATGTTGGGAAATGTCTATGTTATTAATCATATTGTGAGTTTTTACATTGAATTACTCGTTTTGATTTATATTGATATTGTAAATGTTTGATTGGTATTTTATGTACTATATCTGTGCTGCAGCTATGTAATTGTGCTGCTATCTTGGCCAGATCGCTCTTGGTAAAGAGATTTTGAATCTTAATGATTTTTATCTGATTAAATAATGGTTAAATAAATAATGGTTAAATAAATGAAAATAAAATAAATACTGCATACATGCTACATTACTGACAACCATGTTCCACAACATAAAACCATATTTTAGTTTTCTGTTGCCAAATCCCCTAATCTTTCAAAATCAAATATTTTGTCTGCTAACATTTACGTCCGAATGTAAAAGAGCCTGTCGTTTTTTATTTCTCTGTAAAAGCAGCCTTCTCCTGGGACTACTTTCCCTGGTGGAGACATACATTTTCTCACTGACAAAATTTTTTATGGAAGTAACTTTATTTAACCAACTTAATTTGACAAAAAAAATGAATAGACATTGTATTTGCTGTGATGGGATTAAGCACGTTTCAAGTCTCTACAAGTTGATTTTTATGGTGTTCTGGAAGGTAAGAAAAACAATGCTAATATTTATCGCTGCAGTAGTATGTTTTGAAAACTGGTTGTCAGGAACATAATGTGTATGAATGAATGAATGAATGTGTATATGGGTTGTATATATTAGGCTCAAACATGCAAACCCTCTCTTATACTGCTGGTTTTTATCTGATTTATAGTACATTGTGAGTGGAGTGTGTCTTTTGGTTTGATTTAGTAAGGAGAGGTAATGGGCTGGTGATTAAACTTAAAAAGGGAGTATTATGATATACTGAGGAGCGATAACATTGATGAATCAAAAAAGGAAGTGCAGAGGTAGAAAGTCATAATTTAGCTGGATTAGCTTCTTTTTCAATACACTTTTCAAATGTACTAAATATTCTCTCTCACACACATACATACCATGTGCATTTATAACTGTAATTTATATTTTTCTGGCCCATTTCAAAGCATTTACAATAAATTCAATTCATAATCAAGTCTGTGCCTGCTTCATGGAGTTCCATGTGAGAACTTGCTCTTGAATTATTAATGAAGTAGGAAAGCAGCAGCTGCTTGTGCTCATAGGGAGTTTTTGGTGTGAATATAAAGATCAGTCAGAGGATTGGCGTAGTTTAGCACTCAATGACTCCTCTCTTGTCAGGAGAGGAGGACAAGTGCTATGCACAGATGTTAGGCAGATGTTCAGTTAAATCGAGGGGAAAAATAAGGTTAAAAGACCATCCAACCTGAATTTTGATCAAACAACGCCTATCACACATGCCACTTCACACAGATCACAGCTTATTTAACCTTCTTACAGGTCTGATACATTAAATTGAGGGCAAATTCTGTGTGTGCACAGTAACACATTGTCAGCAACTGTGGTCGGGTAATTTTGCAAATTTTATTTTGTTATGTTTAGGAGTAATGGCAGCACAATGATGGCCTCTCAGTGCAAATGATCCATGCTTTGTGTATATATTCTGTTTTAGGAAAACGTACTCCAGCTGTTAGCACCAGCCCACAAAAGAGGATTTGTATATGTTTATAATTATGGACAGAATTAATAGGAGATTCAGTACTGGAGACAGCATTCTTAAGTGTGTCTGCAATCATGATGCAATCTGAAATAATACCAACAAAGAACATCTTCAAGCGTGTTCTGGCTTTAATACAGCAATTCCAAAAAAGTATGCCAGAGGGCTTTCATCTAAAAAAACAAAAAAAAAAACAAAAAAAAAAAAAAAANAAAAAAAAAAAAAAACTATGTAAAACCGCTAACCTTGGCTCAGTCAAATTGCTTGGCTGAAATATCCATCAAATAATAGTAGATTGCCCTGTGGCCTGCACACACATGGTCTTATTTATGGTCTAAACACAGATTTGACACAGTGTTCCACAAATGAGCTTCCCATCTACCCTGAATAATGCATTGTGCTGGTCTTTCCAGTTGTTTCAGCCTACACAGAATGCCTGATAATATTCAGGCCCTCATAAACCATCCATGGCCTATTGTCAGTGTGAAAATTATAATCTTCTCCAGATCCAAAAATGCAACTATAGAAAGGACACACATGGCTGTGAAGGCTTGATATTTGAGAGTTGATTTATGCCACACTTCGTGCCCAAACTATGGATCCGGCGTTTAGACATCACTTCATTTATCCGACACTCCGTCTGCTTTAAGAGCGAAGCCTGATGCCGGAGTCTAAGTTCACCCTCCACTTTATCAGCTCAGCGGCGTGGTCATGTCAGCATGATGATGGAAGATCAGAAACTTGTCTGAGAAGAGAAAGCAGCTGCTTTACAGCATATGGAGCCACAGAAATCCACTCAAACTACTTCACTGTATTATTCTAAACACATATAACATACTTTCTGTAAGCACTCTGTAATGTGTTTGGAGTCAGAAAGAGGTTAATGTGAAAGTACTGAGTTACTTACATTTAGCTGTGGTTTATTTATCTGATCTGTCTTTTTATCTGTTCATATTATTTTGTGGACATAATGGGAATGAGAGGGATTAAGACACATAAGTTAAAATGCTTTAGTTTGTTACATTTATAACTTTTTTGTGATTTTAAATTGTCCTAAAATCTCTTTGATCGGTAATGAATAACTTATACCTGCAGGACTGTGACACTGGTTGCTTCAATGAATCCTTTTTTTTTTTTTTTTTTTTTTTTTTTGGCTGCTGCTTTGAGTTAAACTGACATGGTCCTTTAACAGATAGTGACACCTAAAATCAAAAGTGGGATTTATGTGTGTCTCTGAAGTATAAAAGTACTAACATTTACATTTGGCTTAAGTCAGTCATGTGATGTTTTGTTCCTCATGATGTTTGAATAGACAAATGTCCTCCTTGGTTCCTGTCTGGGGTCAGATTCTTGGATTCCTCAGGAGAAAAAAAAAACACACGCCTGTTTGTTCAGACAAAACCAGACCATCCCATGAAATCCCTCCAGTCTAGTCACATGACATCAGTGCCCCAGAACCCAGTTTAATAAGCTTCATAAACTCGTAGCTGCCTCCTTAACATTTGTTTTTGCAACACACCCTGCATGCAGGATGAAAAAGCTGAAAAATAGGCTGCGTGAGTCTCAAAAATCCTGTGCTCCACCCTGCGTTGATTGAATGATTGTATTTGATATTTAGCACAGAAAAACAATTCTGTGTAACAGTAATTACATACAGTACATATAGTTAGTTAAACATACTGTAGATGCACATGTATAAGTTTGCATATGGTTGTTTTCACGTGAAAAAGGTACATATACTTTTCAGAGATAAAGTAAATCAACCTTGTTTATATTTCTAACAGTTTTTTGTGACTAAAATGTATATAAAGGATTATCATGTTACATATATTAAGAATTTAATGTTCAAATCTAAAAAAAAATCACTGAAGTTTAGCAATCCTGCTGTTCTGCATTCTGTTATTCTCATTACAATAATTGAAAGTTTCGATGAAATGTACCATCCCTGAGTTATGACCACATGCCAGTACCCACTCATTCTCATCAGAATGCAGAAACACATGGGGGATATGTTTCCAAACATCATTCATCTAGTTTGATTTTAGCCAGGAAATTATTAAACATCATTATAGCATACATACTTTGTGTAACGCAATAACCCCAAATTAGTCTCCCCCAAAGAAAATCAGAGGAAACACATGCAGAAAATGAAATGGCATTGATTGATATTGACATTTGAGCGTGTTTTTGGATTTTCTTCACTTGCTGATTCTTTTACAGAGTGGTGGGTGTGAACGCACGCTGTCCCTGTGTGAACTGCAGATATTGACTTTCAGGTCATACAAAAAGGACAAAGACCAACGACACCCATCCTTCCTGCTGTGAGGTAGAGCACCTTCACCCTTTTGTGTTTAGACTATAGCAGGTTGTGATTATACTAAATTTCTCTATCTTTATACACCGACGATTCACACACTTTCTCTCATGCACACTCAATTTTTTATCCTTCTGCTCAACAAACTTTGTCACTGATGATGTGTCAGTGTTTAGATCTGTCACTAAAAAAGAAAAGAAAAGAAAAGAAAATATCTTTATGTTTTTTCTATCTCTAATTCCTTTTTCTTCTGCACTGAGTAGCAGGCTGTGGTATCAATGTGGATATCACTTTACGGGGAGTTTCACACACATACACTTCACACCCTGAGGTGAAAATAGATGTCTGTATTTCATTCAAGAAACACCTCCAAAGGGATATTCAGCATCCTCCTCCTCTCTCTCTCTTCGTAGCACCCCTTCACCCCCCATGCAGAGTGATATTTCCACTCCTCTCTCTCTCTTGGCATCCACTCAGCTCTCTCCATGCTTGTGCTATTGGTGCAGGTTCACACTAGCTCAAGCAACCTGTGATACGCTTCGTGCACCCCGCTATGATAAGAAGGAATGCATGCATATACACACAAAGATGAACTGTTTTTCACCTTTCCCTATCTAGATCAGCTAACTAAAAACTTTGATTTTTTTAGACCAAAACTCCTGTATCATATTGTGGCAAAGGTGAGCTGCGATCAGACTCAATAACCTCAGATCTCTGCTTCTCTTGCTCTCCTCTGCATACAAATAAACGTTTCCTCACCGCTCTTTCTGAGTTTCACAGGGCTCAGAGAACTTTTGTGTGGCTTGACAAATGACTTTGTAAAACAGCTCCTGAGAAATAAAACAAAATTGATGTGAGATGAATGGGGGAGGAAGTTGTAGTTTCCATGCAGGGGTGGGGGTACTTCGGGTGGGGAAGCTGAGAGCTAACACGCCCAATATGTGTGTGTGACACCAAATCTCAGCGTTCACCTGCACAATTGGCCAAATGAAAACATGGCAGGGATTGTATTCCCCCTCTGGCCTCTAGTTATGAATAGAAGAATTTCAGAAGCTAAGCTCGGGGTTTGTCTTCTGCTGTCGCCTTTCACCCCTGCAGTGGTTTTGAGTGACTCCATGTATCAATTACCAGTTTTATTCACCTAAAGACATTATTGTTGTCACAGCTGCAGCTATGGGTATTTCATTGTTCAGAAACAGATTTTGAGCTGTAGCAGGAACTCTGCAGTCATTTGACTACTGTCGTCTTTTGAAATTGCCTAAGTAGACACTATCACCGCTACAAGTAGAAAGCCGCATATCTAAAGCTTTGGCAGAAACTGATCTCACATTATGTAAAAGTTACTTGCTATTACCTATTGGAGTTGAAATTGCACTTGTCATTTTTCCCTTAATAAGTCAGTGGTTTCTTCACATAGAGACAAATCACGAACGGCTGTTGAAATACCATCTTGCGCTATTACACCAGGTGTGTTTTTTTGTAGATAGACCCAGTAGAGCCACCGTAGGGCATTGGTGTATTTCCAGGTATATCACTTGCCAATGCAGGACATGTGGTGTGATGCAAAACAGAAACAAGAGCCTAGTAGCAAGCTTGCAGTGTAGTCCACCAGCCATGCATGTGTCCATAAATTGCTTTAGCCTGTATAAAACAGCACCCAATCTTTTATTTTTTATTTAAATGTTTATTTGATTAGGAACTGATGCAGAGACATAGGTTATTCATAGAAGAATAATGCTGCATATCATAACATTTTTAGCCAGGGCTAATTTGCAAAGCTTGTCCCTAGTTGGGCTTTCACAGAGATACATAATCCANTTAGCCAGGGCTAATTTGCAAAGCTTGTCCCTAGTTGGGCTTTCACAGAGATACATAATCCACAGTACTATACAACATTACAATAATTATAAAACAAAATAAAATACATACTTATGCAATTCAGCAGGATAAACAATAAAACAAATAAATAAACTGCAACGTAATATTAATATCAAATACAAATACCAATGCACTGTCCATCATTAAAACCTGCTAGAATACAATTACAGTCTCACATAATTTGTAAAAAACAGTGTTTAAAGTCTTAGAGCTATACAGGATTGAGGACAGCTGTTAACCCATAATTACACTCGAGTATTTTTCAAATGCTGTTTCAGCTTGGATTTCAAATGATCCCAATTACCATCCTGTTTGAGCTCCACAGGTAAAGAGTTCCAGATTTTAACCCCCTGAACAGAAAAGACCATCTGTCCAAAGGAGGTTCTGTGAAAGGGGACTTTACAGTTTCCTGCAACTACACCCTGAGTCACAGAACCAGAAACCCAAAGAAGTTTCACCATGTCACTAAGAACCTGTAGAGCCTTCATCAGCCAATCTTCAGTGGTGATCTTGGTCTCTGGAGGTTGCTGGGGCCTCAAACACTGGCCCCAGCAACCTCAGGGGAGATCAGGACTCTGGTGATCTGGATTTGGTTCATGGAACTTCACAATGAAACCACTAGACTGTTTATTACTGTCACTGCTTTGGTGTTTTTGTTTGCTTGTCTCTGTTTGTTTTGTTCAGGTGTTAGGAATTGATTATTAGTTTTAAATAATGTGATAGGTTAGTCAAGGAAGGCTGGTGAAGGTCACACACACATGCTCACATACGCACATTATGATGCAAGATCAAACCGCACATATACACAAAACGGTTAATACCAATCATAGCATATGCCACAACTATATACACAGACAGATGGAAAAAAAAAAGGAAAAAAAAATAGCACCTACGTCAAGAAGAGAAGGATCTGGAGGGAATATCTTGAGCATCCCACGGGAAGCATCCCCGGGAAGCCTAACTCCTGCAAGGAGAAGACAAAAAAATTATGTTTTAGATGCAAGATAAGAGACAGCTGCTGGATTCAGTAACTCCAATACAGGACATTTCTATCATAAACTTTACGTTTATTCAACATGAATGGCTGGAGGAGCCCTGCTGTAAGTGTTTAGCTTGTTTAGCTCTTCTAGCTCAAATAAAATGTGTGATCTTGATCATTGTCAGCATTTTCCTATTAACAGCTACTAAGGTACAATGGAAAATCAAAGGGTCATGGGGACTTTGATTACCAAAAGATGTCAGAAAGATGAAAAGACAGATGGTAGGAATGAGAGATGGCTGGAATTCTTTTGTGTCTAATTTTGTAATTTCCAAGGGGAACCCCAGGAAAGAAAATAAAGCCCACTCCGAGTAAAAGAAAAAACATGAAAGGAAGAAATAATACTGAGGGATTTTTTTTTTTTTTTTTTTTGAATTTCTTTTTGTTGTTTTCATTTGCACATCATAGGCACAAATAGAGACTCGAACTGAAACTCACACTAAACATGTAGCAATGAGGTACATAGATCATTTGACTAGGAAATCCACTTTGCACAACTTGTATTTTGTTAGATATTAAGGGGTTTTACAGAGCTAATATTTGTCTAGTCTGTGTATAGATCAGGCAAATTCCTGATGAAGAGGTCCACACAGGCAAGGAGAGAGATATCAGTAACATTAATAGACTGACACAGCGATGAAGTCGAGATATATGTTACAGCACTCACATATATAAAACAAAGATTCATTGTTTAGCTTTATCCAAAATGTCCTTAAAACACAGGCTGGTTTTGTTCACAGTCTCTCTGGGCTTCATATTATTGGCTTGAATGTGTCACAGATTTTATCAGAAGAAAAAGTGGGAAACCCACGTTCTCTGAGTTTTTGGGGCGTGTTCTGTAAACTCATACCTGCCTGTGCTGAAGACTGATGAATGAACATTTTCATTGAGTGTGATACACCACACTGGGCTTTCCACCCCGGCCTTATTGGTACATGCATTGAGACTTGTTGCTGTAACTCTATAGGAGAAATGGGGGGGGGGGGGGGNGGGGGGGGGGGGGGTCGGACAAACCCCTCTTTTTAGGGGAGGAGGTGTGTGTAGGTGTGTGTTTCACCGCTCTGTGCTACAGTAAATAGCATTCCTTCACATGCCTGTCACCTTGTAATCAATAACGCTAGAATAACAGCTAAAACACAACAGCAATCGGTGACCTGTCACTCATTTACACCCACACACAACACTCTCTCTCTCTCTCTCTCTCTCTCTCTCTCTCTCTCTCTCTCTCAAAGCACCCGTCATCCATAACTGTCCAGTAACTGGTCAGACTTACACACCTACAAACACACTGCAGCTCCAGAGCTTCCAGGCATCATCCATCACTTTGGCCCACCAGAGGGGTCCATGGTTGGGACACACACACATGCAGAGAACCTGATCCACACCAGGCCACAGACTGGACACACACAAACTTACCTCAAGGGTGGACAAACACACACACACATAAAACATACGTCCCCCACAGCCAAACACAGGTGGCCTTTGCATTGCTTCAAGCCTTAAAAACACTTCACCCCCATCTTTGTATTGCACTGTGTAGTTAAATTGAGTCTTTAATCTACAGCCTTAATTACCTTATGTAGTTTGACGATAAACCGACCTCCGATTTTGACCTGCAAATTTAGATTTTTAAAGAAACCCACATATAAGCTGACCCCCTGATGTTGTTCCATCAATTTATTTGTTTAGCAAATTTCCTGTTTTTCTGGGTATTGTCATAGTATTCCTGTGATTTTCTGAAAATAATCCACGTACCGATAAACATGACATTTATTTCAGCAGCTGATTACCATAACTGGCGGATCACGGCTTACTGGCCGCCACAAAATGTGTTGAACAAGATGTTTAGTCAGGAAATACATCATTCTAAGGTATGATTTAAACTATTTTCCATAAGTAGTGGTAATGGGTAGTATTTCCTCCCCTGGAAATTGTGTTCTCTGGGATCTGATTTGAATTATTCATGTTATAAGCAGATCTGGACTTGAGTTGTGAAATTTGGTAAAAAAACAAAACAAAACAAAAAAAACTCGGCTTATACTCGAGTATATACGATAAGTCATCATACATTTAACATAATTTTTCACTGATTCTCACTAAATATTTTCACTTCTCCTGCTTTGTTCTCTTGCTAAGTCTGCTTTATGGTATATGCATAGTGCTGAGTAGGTGAGCATGATATACAAATTTTAAAGTCTGAGCCACCTTCTCTTTCAAATTAAACACGCATTAATCAAGACTTGTGTTTCACAGATGTGTGTTCGTGCATGTGTTCACACTTGCAGCTACAAATGTATAGCACCCATGCGTGCCTGTCTGGAAGCATGTCGTGCCAGTGGGTAAGAACATACAGCAGCACAGTTTACACTAACTCACCTTCAGGTCAGCTCAAAACTGTAATTTGAAGGCTCCATCTATTTGCTTTCACATAAATAGTTTCATTCACAAGCTGAGTTGTAATGATGAAATGAGGGTGAAACCCAATATACATCAAAAGGTGTTCATCATACACAATCTCACAATACAGAATCAGCTCTGCTCCATCATTAGCATCAGCCATGAGGCTCTTAATGTACATAAATGTACATTTGGTGCCTCTTCAATCCTCTGCCCTGATCCTATTCCCATGACCTGGTTTTTCTCAAAAGGCAGCATGCATAGTCTTATCTTATTGATGCCACAGCCTCCTTTACTAATAATACCCCTGAACAAACATCGTCTGTTTTAGTCAAGTGTGGTGTGCAGATATAGCGTGTTTGGGCGTATCCATGTCAAAACCAGGATTAAGACCATTACAATGTTCACCCTAGAAACAAAACACAACTCTCCACCAAGCCCTTTAAAATTCTTTAAGTGTTATGCTGCATTCTTTCTGCCTCGCGGAGACAACGTGGACACCGCCATGAAGACTTTTGTTTAAAAAGTTACATTTGAACTTTTATGAGCTGTTTATCTTTTCAAAACAGCTACTGCATTACCAGTGTTATATGTTTCATGTGTCCGCATGCTGACTGACTTAAAGGAAATGCTTCCAAAATTTATTTATGAATAGAGGAATTACTGTTTAAGGTGGAGCAGCCACATTGAAATGATGTCAATACTGAACTTGGGGTGAGGAACCTTGCCCAAATTCTGAGGAAGAATTCCAAGTTTAGGAGGTGTGTTTTCTTTAATTTTCCTCAGTCCGAGGTCAGAAATTCTGAGTTTAAGCCAAACGCAGCATCAGTACTCAGCATGTGTGTCCTGTCTGATCATCAGGGTTTGGGGAAGGCTCTAACATTCTAAGTTAAATGATTGACAAGAAAATTGGTGTTTCTGTGTGCTAAAAGTTAGAGAACTGCTTTGGGATCAGAAATAAGGCATTGCCATAGTAACTGCGGTCTTCTATATTTCCTCATTTCTCTCACTGCCAGGTACAGTCAACACTGTTCTGGCATGACTTGACTAAAGAAATCTGCTGTTCAGAACAGAGAAAGAGCATGATTATACAAATAAATATTCACATAAATCTCACTGTTCTTGCATATCAGTTATGACAAGTTTTGCCTGATTTCATCCTGTCTTGTTTTTGATCCTGTTTTTGTTTTTGATTTATATTGTTCAAGGATATGGATTAAAGCTGAGGCAATAAATGACAATAAATGTCTGTGGAGTAATAAATGTCTTTGCGGGAGAGCTGTGAAAAATTGTGTCAGTGACAAGAAGTAAATGTGTGCACATGTAACCTGAATCAGGCTGAGGATAAATGACAAGCTGTTAGTCCCAGCAATGCAAATCATTCAAACACTGCTGATGAGGGAGTAAAAGAAAAAAAAATTATTAAAGCAAAATCAATAAAAAAAATACAACTCAAACTGTTGCTTAGGTGAGTCCAGGTCTTTCAGGACAAGAATCACTAAATATGGCTCTCTGTTTGTCCAACAGATGTCCCTCATTTGCACTCAACCTGATGCCTAATTACTGTAACTAAAAACACATTTAAATAAAACCAAAACATGTTGTGAATAAAATTATGCAATAAAACAATGTAAAACACCCAAATAAAATACAGCATGCAAATGACCTAATATTTTACTTGTTAAATCTACACCTCACTTTCAGATATGCAGACATCACAGAAACATACGATCTAAAAGTGTGTTTGTAATCTGACAGCATCTGAACAGCATCTTCCATATTAAAGCAGAGTGCTAACTATTTTAAGCAAATAGATTAATTACCTATTCAGTCCAATGATTTCTTTAATTCACATTTATGTTGCCAGAGAAAAGAAATGCCATAATATCCATAAAGGAGGACTCGATTGAAATCAGTTTATTGGTCATGTGGGCATTTTTCAGTATGTTAAAACAACTGTATAAGGCTTTAAATGGAAATGGCACATTTGGAAAAGTTTTGACTTTGTGTTGGAGCTTGACTGTCATGGATTTAGAAAGCTTCTCATTTTCAATCTCATAACACAATCTTGAGCTTTACTGCACCAATTTTGATTTATTTATTTATTTTTTTTAATTCTCTTGTCTCTTTTGAGTCTCCTGATGTCAGAAAAGAACAAGACTAAATTGATGGAGTCATCTTTTAACCTGCTAAATCATCACAACATTTACAGCCACTTCTCAGTAGTCCCACCCATCCCACATCAACACTCTACTGATTCTGGCCAAAGCCCAGCATGTGAAATCCTTATGGAGGCATTGACACAATGTTATGGAATTGATATCGATTATAGTCTAAGTTTACTTATAAATCATTCAGCAAGTATAGCTTGAGTTCTAGGCAGAATGACGAAAATGAGTCCTGGCAATAAGCTAAAAATTTCCAGCACAGAACACAGATGTTGCCCAAGGCGATGACATACTGTAGATCTCTTCTTGTTTTTCTGCTATATTGAAGAAAATTGAATTCAATTTTTTTTTTTTTTCCTTTTCGTTGACTGGGAGGAAAATTATACTCCCACTGGTCACTACCATAATCATCTAGTTTTGTATATGGGTTGTTGAACATTATATTCTTCCTTTGTGTAGCAAAGGATTCAACATACATCCACACCTCAATCATGTTAGTTTCAGGAACTTGCCAGCAATAAACAATTTAAAAGGGAAAAGCTCAGAAGTTGATCATGAGTTATACTTTCTGATGACAGGAAAGAGCCCAAGAACACACAGTATGTTTGTGAAATATAGATACTCTTTAGATTCCTGATTTGGTGTGGTTGAACTTTCCCTCACCTCCAGATGCTGGGCAGGGACACAGCAGAGAAAACAGTCACCAGGCCGGGGGAAATTCCTGCCAGGGATCCACGAGTGTCTTCATACCACAGGAATGCACAAGTCAAATTTACACGACACAAGTTTCAGGACTTCGACAGACACAGAGCTCCACAAGCCCACTTTGTCCTGCATTCTGGTTGTTATTGTTGTTATTTGTATATGAACAAACTGTCTTACAGTTTGTGTTAGAAAGACATTTAAACTTGTTGTACATAGTTTGTTTACAGAAATTTGGTCCTTAATGGACCAACACAGTGTGTGTGTGGTCTCTCAACAAGACCTGTGCTATGTTGATATATTCACAACAAAGTGCTAAACATCGATACCAGGTCTAATAGCAAGAGATTTACTGAGCTTTGTACTGAATTTGACCTGGACCTTATGAATTCCAGCCATTTAAGTTCATCCAATTTTAAAATATATGTTTAGAGACTATGAAGTTCATAGATATCTTTGACAATATTGTGTAAACTTTGTCTATAGTCCTCAATTTAAAGTGGGTTTGCACTGAATTCATTCACTGTTTTGGTCATGGGAAGAACATAAGGCATTACTGACTTTACATGTAACTCTACAGCCTTTATGCAGCTGTTTTCACATGCTGAATAGCGCTGCTCATCGCCAACAAACTGAATGTGTAAAATTAGTGGAATCCCCCTTTAAGATATGGGTTGGAAAAGGAAGTGTAAAGACAAACTATTGTAGCAACAACAGCAACAACAACAACGAAAAGTTCACCTTAAAATGAAATGGTCACTACAACTAATGAGTTGTCCACTGAACCGGTTATTTTACTCAGGGGAAATCCACTCTAATGAACCACAAACAGCTTACAACATCTTACATCACCCAGAGGGAACACCCTGCTCACAGCCCACAAACAACTTTGATTTGCTCCAGTGTGGATCTTTGCCAAATCTGCTTGTGTTTGTTTCTCAGATGGTTCCTGCATTGGTGAGAAAGGATTTGTCAAGGCTCGTGACGATTCGTTGTAGTGCACGGCTCCATATTGGGCCTCATTAGATCATAAATGTCTGGCACAAAACCCACTGAGCCTCTGTTGTGATTCATATTTTATCTACTCTATTCTTCTCTCACGGTGCCGGAGGACATTTCCCGATAAAACACTGATACTTTCTTGTGTGAAACTGCTCCCTGAAGTCCTGCTCAGGCTTCAGAAAACCAAACAGGGTCTGTTTAAGTGCCCTATTCATCTCAGTAATCTATGAAACCCTTTCATTTATTTGTCAAAGTTAACTCTGTGGATAACACCATAGCTCTAGTATTATTTTTAAGGGCTGGCATCTATAGTAGTTGACTATTTCTGCTGTCATTTTTCTCATCTAATGGACACAGCAGTATAGTCCATTAATAGCTGTACATGCTGGCTGTCTGCCAGGCCTCTCTGGTAATCCACTCAAAACACCAGCCAAAGCTTGAAGCGTTCCCATGCATCAACAAAAAACACGTCAGTAAAGTCAATATTAGCCTTTTATACTGGACCAGCAGGAGGAACACCAGGATAACGGAATGGGAAATACCTCAAAGGATATATCAGGCTGAATGAAATACTCAGATAGTAGGAGCATTGCCACAGTAAAGTGCTCTCTTAGGCCTGTTTGTCTCCAGGGTGCTGTAACCCATCAGACATCCGTCCATTCTCTCTCTGTGAGGTTAATTAGGCAATGGGACGGTACTTTATCAGGATGTGTGCACAGCTCTTTGGAATCATTCACACAGGCTGACCATAATAATGGAATGAGCAAATTCCCTTGATAATGGTAGTCTCATGTTTCGTTGCCAAGACTCCCACCCAAAATTCCAAGGCAATTAGAGGTAATCAGAAATACATGCTTAGATATTCATACATAGGTAGCTATCATAAACATCTGATGATCACCATATTCCAAGAGGTATTTTGTGATTAAGTTTTGCCATTTATCTTTTCATTTAACCTGCCTCATGCTTCTGCCTCAGGAGACAATTAGCTAAGGGGATCTGTGTGCTGGATTTTGAGAAAGCAGTTGTGGTAGTGATTAAAGCTTCATCACTTTTTCCAGCTGAGAAAACGTGAGCGGAGGCAGAGCAATGCCTTGGTACACCACATCCAGATATTTTACACCAATGACAAACACATGAGAGGAGTGGCTGCTCTGCATTGTGGTTTACTGAGGCTACTGTTGGTGAAATTAGTATCTAAGCCTCATCTTTAATGAATTTCACCCTGTTTTGTTGTTGCACATTGTTTAGTCTACATTGAAGCCCTTACCGTTTTATTCTGAGGGGCTGAAGGCATTTAGTGTTGATGATTTCGATACACTGAGCTTAATGCGCCAATCAAACTTATTGAAGCTGCATCAGAAATACAAAGATATGAAGTGATGTTTTGTTTTTGGCAACATATCTTCCAATAGTGTGGTGCTTTCAAGAGGATGTTAAAAGTTTTACAGCCAAAATATCATTCTCACTCACCCACTCACTCACTCACTCACTCACTCACTCACTCACTCACTCACTCACTCACTCACTCACTCACTCACTCACATCCAGCAGATACACTAGGTAAGGTGTGTGAAAAGTTTAGGAGAAGTCAGATTCTCCTCTAGGGAGAGGATCTCAGCACATCAAATATTTTACACATGCTAAAATCACACACACAGTTGTAAAAGAGAGCACAATGTATAAATGCTAATGATTTAATGGCAGCAGTTTGATGCCTTTTAAACTTTTTGCTCATCATCTGTGGGACACCCAACTGTTCGTCTGATCTTCGGCACAGTGCGTTGTGTTAGCAAATGTTTGTGTCTGAGCAGATGTTTTTTTTAGTCAGTTAAATTGATATGTATTGTGATTTAATGACTCTTAAGTGTTGGTCTCGGATAGTTTGACTGCTGTTTTCCCCAGAGACTCATACTGTTCAAAGCCTGTCAGGAGACCATTTGACCTCAAGGGCAGGAAGAGAGAATGTTATGGAGCGTGTGTGTGTGCGCGTGCATCCCAATAATTTATTTTGCACCATGCTCCAGATGAAATCCCTAAATGGCTCTTCACTGAGGCCTTGGATTGTGGGGAATTTGTTGATATTGCTCAGCTCTTTAGCACTCACCACAGTGGGTCTAACAGCTGTTCGAAACACCAGATGGAACTGGGTTCCGTACATCCACTTAAACCATGTGATAGTGATTTTTCTCACTTCTTTTCACAACAAATTTATTTTGTCCAAAGGTGCTGAATGTTTTCTGCCAAATAATTTCCTATGCATTCTTTGTTCTGCAGCTGAGTAATTCTCAGCTGCTGATTACTTAAAGTATTCATAACTACCACAATGCAAAATCCTTTGATTCATCTCTTTCTTTCCATTGCAGCATAAGATTTGTTAGATTTACAGCAGTCAATTGATTTGCATGATAGCATTCAAATATATGATTACACCAGTTTGACAAAAAAATAAGTTTAAAATGAATAAACGTTAATGAACTTTTGTCTGCAGCTCCTTGTGAAATCATAAGTTTCTCAGTTGCAGTCTGATCTATGAGCACAATTTTATGAGAGCTGGATTTCCCCTTTTCATAAACCCTTCTGTGATCTGAGAGCACATGTTGTGAGGGAAAATATGAAATTTTTACCATGCTGTGCTTTTCATACATTCCTTTGCTGCCAAATCCTGAAATGAAACTCGAATGGATAAGCATTTTATGAAGTTTTATGAAGGTAAGATTTGCTCAGACAAACCTACTCTGGTAATAAATCAGAAATATCTATGAAATATGTATTATTCATGTGTATAAATCAGTATTTTCATTATTCCATAACCTCATATATGCCGTTTTGGAACTTCACCAGTACCCCCCTGCACTCACATTTTTGGCCTTTTGAAATGACAGCTTCTCCTCCTTAAAGTAGTAAATTATTACTGCTGGAAGGTTCCATTTCTCCCTAGAGGAGGTTTTCACAGACAATTACTGTTGCATGCTGACTGGAACATCCTCTGAAGTTTGCTGTGGTCAAAGTAAATCAGTTTAAGGAAAATTCATCATGGTATTATTTGGCCATGCTTGAATGTTCATCAAGGAAATGATGCTGATGATATTGTAGTTGATAATGTGGATCAATGACAAGACAATATCTGACAACATGAATATCCATATTAAAGGACTTTTTCTACAATTTCCAGCTTTACACTCTATGTGTTTGATACTGAGTATGTTTGCATGCACATTAAAACTTTAATTCTAATCTGATTAATGGAATAAACCAATTTTTATTCAAACATGATAAAAATACATAAATTGATGTCGGTGCACACCAAGTAAGAGACATAGATTATGCAATTCTAAGTCGATTTATTCAGGCATGTAAATGTTCCCTCAGTTACACCCGACGTAAGCGTTCTGTAAATTCATTTCCTCACCCGGCGTACTTCCTCTGGTAAGCCAATAAGTAATGAGTCATGTATATTCAGCAAGCAACAGAATCCTATTAACCCCACCATATACGGCTTCCTCTGCATTTTTGCCTTAATCCCAGTACAGAAAGAAATCAGAGAGCATGTAATGTGACATGCTGAAACACCATGCACCATTACTGCCCCAAATATCGCATTTGGTGATGCTGCTAAGCAGTAGCAAGAAAGAGTTCAGCTTCAGTTTGTCAAGTTTCAAGTCTTGGTTTTATCTGATAAAGGGAACTGCTGGAAGGTTTGGGGACAAAATGAGTCTGTGTTGTTACTGCTCAGTCTGGGATTGCATCATCAGGATCTGAAGAGATGAACACAACCATCCTACAAGATCCAGAGAGCCCCGACAGCTGTAAAGGCGTAGGCATGTCACTATGATAAATGTAAATATTGAGAGGGCGTTTTGGACCTTGAACAGGAAAGTTTACTTTCATCCTTTTGTTTTTCCTCCTGTACATGTCGTGTCTAGCTGATTGGATCACGACCACCTCAACCTATAAAGTAGCTTTACAGGATGTGGAGATAATCCTCACGGATATCCCGCCATCAAATATGCACCCAAATGATTTGCAATGAAAGTTGTTTCCCTGTTGAGCATCCCAATGAAAGCACCTACAAACATGCTCCCCTATGATCACACACTGGCAGAAAAACAAACTTGATTGGAACCATTAGCCTAGCAGAGGGAGGTAGCATTCATCCCACCCTTCCCTTTCCACTCGTGGACCCCGACCACGGTGACATAAAGCCCAGGAAGGGAGAGGCTGCAAGGACAAATGTTCCTCACACTCCTTCAAGCCATCAGAAGGAACTGGTTTATCTCTGTCTGTTTGCTCAGGAGGCTAGAATCAACTGCAGGCAGGAAGTAGGAGGAAGGTTTTAACCAAGATAATACATGAAAAGTTTGGAGCTGTACCAAGTTCTTAATAATCAACCACTGCAAGGGAAATAGAACAAACTCTCCATTCCTGTTCCTGTCTTCCATTCCAGAGTTTAAGAGTCAGATAAACCTAATTTATCCAAGGTTGCAGCTTACATATTGCCGAATGCAAATGTACACATTTTCAACAGCAACACATTCCACTTCCCTTTAAAGAGGGAACTGTATGGGAGGTTGTTTTTCAGTTCTGCCATTTCAAGTTCTACGTTGGGACTGAGCTCACCATTGATTTGCCAGATAAATTCAATTATTAGTCAGTAAATTATGCACTTCAAAAGAGCATTAAACATGTTTGAACATGTTGAAGGAACACCGCTGCTGAGCTGTTAATTAAACCTGTAAAGGCTAAATCTAATCCTCTAGGAACAGAGCTGAGAGGGCTGATGAAGCTAAATGGCACGCCAAGAGAAAGAGGTACTTAAACCTGTGGGATCATTCAAATTAAAACCCAAGTATTCATTAAAAAAATAAATAAAATAAAATAAGCAACTTAATTTGCTGTTCCATGATTTGAGTCTTTTAATAAAATAGCAAAGCTTGATGCATCAGGGAATGCTGTGCTAATTTATCAGCATCAGTTTTATGAACTGCTGTTGAAAGGGCATTTATAATTGTCTTCACAGATGACTGATATGCAGGAATTTGTGTAAACTCTTCATTAATCAGATCTTTAGGACTGAACAGCATATTTTATGAGCCATGAAGGAGTGAAATATGTACAGCATGTACGCACACTTATGGATCTTGATCTTCTAAATCAACTCTGAAAGTTTTATCATCTGAGGAGATATTTCTGCCTCATTAATGTAAAGAAAGATTACAGCGTGTTACAAGACTCAAAATCCTTACATAACGTTTGTTACATCAGTTTTACACCACTACCACTGGATTTATTGCTTTGATTTATTAAAACATTGATATTTGTAAAACTTCAGCATATAACAACATGAATAATACATCTATTGAGTAAAGGTTTTGTTTTCAATTTCTATTATAGAACTTAAGTTCTATAATGTCATTATGAACATTCAGACATCTGAAGAAACTTCACCATCCTGGAAATGAGTGCCAGTGATGCCAAAAGTTTCATTCCTGAGTTGTTTTTCCTCAGCTGAAAAAAAAAAAAAAAAAAAAAAAAAAAAAAAANTTTTTTTTTTTTTTTTTTTTTAATGGAGACAGCAAACACAAGCCTAAGATGGACTGGAATAGTGTGCTAGGGGTGATAACAGTTCACAGTGAAGGTGAAGAATGTGTCTGAGTTTCAGTCACACTAACAGCAACGACCCTTAAAAGATGAATGGCACAATTCATCATTTGGGTCCCAAGAGAAATCATTCATTTAAACTGTCATGTTCCTCAAATGTCTCAATTAGCTTTCACTATATTATACATTTCAAGAGCACCAGTGAATCTTCCTTGTACTCAACTCACATCAACCCTGCCATCAGAAATTAGACAGATCTTTCTGGAGCATGGTAGCATGAAGGACCATTGCATGCATGGAGAGACCAATAAAACTCAGCTCCTCAACCTTGCAGCTTTGGCATGAGTCCATAAAACGACTGTCACAGCCCAAAGCATTTTTACTGCCTTCCTCTGAGACAACAACTTACTCTCCTATATACACAAAAATAAAACATGTTATGTTACTGTCTGCTAAAGCACATAGTGTCACCAGTATTTCCATCACTGCTGCAGTAACGCAAGATGCATGAAAAACTCATAAATGTCAGATTCTGTTTAGGGATTCTGGCTGAATGAAAGTGGGTCTAAACGTTGGCAGGATGATGTTTCAAATTTTAAAGCTTCAGCTTCCTGCTTCTCATAAACGACTTTAACTTACAAACTCATCTAAAATCATTCAAAAATGAACTGAAGTGTCCAATAGAATTGAAATTACCAACAAAACAAGCAAAAAAAAAAAAAAAAAAAAAAAAAGAACAACTATAATTCTGTAGCTTTTGTCTCTTACACTGATGCCAAACTGTAGGAGCTGAATGTACCATAAATAAGTTTGTTATTCAACATCAGATATTATGTAAGTAAAATATACAGTATTTCTCTTTGACTGGAAGCAGTCCATACAGACTAATCCTTTTCCTTTAGCTATGGCATCACATATTCAGGACACTAAATTACTGTGTTATCTCCACCTTTACTAAAACATGATTTTTAAAAACAGATTTGACTGTCAGCTGGGCATTTTGAAGTTATCTCATATTCCTGACATTGTTAGATGATATCAGATAATATGGGACACTTTTTGAATGCTTGTCTAATGGTGAAAGTTGTGTCTTGTTTGTGTGTGTGTGTGTGTGTGTGTGTGTGTGTGTGTGTGTATGTGTGTGTTTACTCCTATTTTTGTGTTTCTTTTAGAGGCCAGACAATAATAACTCTGTAGGCGAACCTGTTCACCAACAGTAGTCTGAATCAACCAAACTTAATTGCTGTCTACAGCTCATACTTCACATTAATTATCACATAGGTGTTGGCGTCAATGCTGGAAAATAATTTAATCTGAGGGCAATAAACTGTATTTAATCATACTGGCGTCACACTGATTATAGCCTATATTTTAGGTGCTGGAATCACAGATGAAAGGTGGCTGACATAACAGAATATAGAAATCATATATTTCAAACATGAAACCAGTCGTAAAATACAATTTAACTTAACTCAGATTTTGCAACTTTGTAGCAATCCAACATTGTTTCCCAATAACCTGACAAAATTCCATACAGTATTAGAAAATAGAGGAAAAAAAAATATTCATATAATGTTGTGTTATGACTTTCCAGAAAATTGTGCTGTATGTATGTATAATATTCAATAAAGAATAGTATGGGAACAGCACAGAATTGTAGAATTGCTGCGTGTGATACATTGAAATAATCAGAAAATAAATATTCCTTAATACCTTATTTCATCCAATGCATAATATTTTAAAGTTGAGTTTACAACAGGATTAGAGCCAGTATTTCACGTAGTTTGTTTTCAGTAGCTCAAATTAAATGAACATCAAATAAAATCATAATTATAGAGCTACGAGATGGTTTCATTTACCTGTTTGTGCTCTGCGCCATCTAGTGTCGAGTAGCTGTCATTGTCTTACTTTGTAGGCGGAAGTGTGAAGCGATAGACTTTAATGTCAAACTTTATACTTTTTTTTTTTTTTTTTTTTTTTTTAACTTTATACTGGTACCTAGAGGAAATATGGAAATAACGCAACGCTGCTTTCAATATAAGATCAACCTATTTCAAGCGCCTGGAAAAAAAAACAAACAAAAAAAAACAACTATATTAGGGCAGAAGCAAACAAAGAAACAGACAGACAACAGACAAACTGACTGATTGATTGATTGATTGATTGACTGATTGTTAAAATTAGCTGTTAAATTTGCTACCAGTCATTTTCCAGATGACTGGTAGAAAATAATTTACATGATATCAACATCAATATCACAATTTACATGAATTCAGCGACTCCATGTAATGTGAAAGAGAACTGTGTCCTCAAACCCACAGTTTTAAATTAGTATGTGGTTGTAGTCAAAAATCGATTTATTTTAACCATCTAAAGTTATGAAAGCACATTTTAATCTGTTTCGTTGCCCTACAATTTCTTTCTTCTATTTGGAAAATGTCATACTACAGGTTTTGTGTCAACAGGTTTTTTTTAAATGGTTTTATTTTGAAGGTTATAAACGGAAGTTCTGCTTCATATTGCGGTTACACTGACACAGATTGGGCTCGTGGCTACAGGCAGACAACAGGGAGACGCTACAGCGAAGCAGCAGCATGGCTTACATCGCAAGGATCGGCCCGTCCATTCTGAGCAGCGACTTGTCCTGCCTGGGTCGTGAGTGTGTGAGGATGATGGAGTGCGGCGCAGATTACCTGCACCTGGACGTCATGGACGGGTCAGTCTGCCGAGGCATGCCAAAAAATAGCTGCGATGATAGTTAGCTAAGCTAGTATGCTAATAACAAGAAGTCGGCTATCAAACTGACTGGAAGTTCAGCTAACAAGCTAACAAGCTAAAGTAGCTTGCTAGAAATCCGCGACAAGTAAAATACACGTGACTGCATTTATCTAATTTAACTGTGTTAATATTGAGAATATTAAAAGCTTCACTCAGTGTACATTACGCTGTTTTCCACTTCATAACAACATTGTTTTAGCTATTCTAACGACTTCCTCATTACTCTTGGGCAAGATAGAATTACACCATGTCTGTGTTTTTCCCATTTGAAGGCATTTTGTCCCTAACATCACATTTGGACATCCAATGGTAGAGTGTCTAAGGAAGTCAATAGGTCAAGAGCCGTTTTTTGGTAAGAAAAAAAAAACAAAAAAACAATTTCACACAAACTACCTCAAACCAGCATTCTTAATGAGTAGAATGCTGGAAGCTGTAGTGTTGTGACTGTATGTTAATGATGCAGACATGCACATGATGGTGTCTCGGCCTGAGCAGTGGGTGAAGCCCATGGCTGCAGCAGGAGCAAACCAGTACACATTCCACTTGGAGGCCACCACCAACCCTGGAAACCTCATCAAGGAAATAAAAGAGAGTGGCATGAAGGTGAGAAAGAAACAAGGCAAAACAACAGAGGCAGCTTAGTATGACAAAAACTACACTGCAGTATTATACATGCATATTTAAACTTTGATTTTAATCAGCTTAAGGCAGTAACTTGACTTTTTTTTGTCCCCCAAATGTCATTTTATTTATTTAAAAGGGACCATGTGCAATGTTAAACATAAATGTTGCCATTTGATGTATTATAGCAGAGTTGGCTTAGAGCTAATTTTCATCTGCAGTCTCTCATAATGACACAGATTGATTACACATTAGTAAATAGATTTTTCTCAAACTCTGAACTCCACCGGCTGATAGTCTGCATAAACATTCTGCACATGCATTTCCTCACCTGATGTACTGTACTTCTTCTCATAAGATGTACAAGTTATGTCATTCAGCGAACATTGAGCAACAGAGTCGTTTAATTCTATCCATGTATTCAGTTNGTACAAGTTATGTCATTCAGCGAACATTGAGCAACAGAGTCGTTTAATTCTATCCATGTATTCAGTTGACTCCACATTTGTGGTTTAATTGCAGTACAGTCAAAATCAGAGTATAGCATACTGATGGAAAACATATGGTCAGTATGTTTATATCCACATTATATACTCCAATTACTATTTACTCTTATACTGTGAATATATCACATAATATTTGTCATGTTGTGTAATCAGAATGAGGACAGTCCGCCAGGTGAGGAAATGCTGCCAAGTAAGCCACGGAGATGGCTTACTCCGATTATAACTTTTATATCCTGAATGAAACGATTTATAATTGCATCATCTAGGTCAGTTACTCTGAGTAAACTAGGTNTTTTATATCCTGAATGAAACGATTTATAATTGCATCATCTAGGTCAGTTACTCTGAGTAAACTAGGGATGGCAATGCTGAATCTTCAAAACATTTGAAACACACATTGTTTTGAAACATTTCAAAAAACATTAGTTGTGCACAGCCCGCTGGCAGAAACCTTAACTGCAACTCCAGAATGCTGGAAATGGTGAACGCTGACATGGTGGTCATGTGACTGATGTTTCGAGACAGTGGTGTAGACCCCACTTCAAAACCAGAAGTTTCGAACGGCTTCGAAACGTATTGATCCTGGGTGCTGAAATTGCTATCTCTGGAGGAAGCATGCCTATTTATGTCTATTTCAGCCTAATTATGATGTTTTCATGACATTTGGAGAAAAAAAATTTATTGCCTTAATTAGAGTATAATCAAAGTTTTAATGTGTTTGAAAATGCACTGAGTTAGAGTGCTGCCTAGGCCACTCTGCCTCTGATGTCACACTGAAAATCAGTCACATTAGTGATTATCACAGATATTACATGGGGACATGGACATACTAATGTTTATAATCATAATGTTCTAACTCATCCAACTCTGTGTACAAAAGGTAAATATAATTATGGTGTTTTCAAATTTTAGAACCACAGGCTTGTCAGAAATGCTTTATTGAGTGCATCCCTGCTGAAGAGTGTACCTCATACTAACACTGTGAGTATTACAGGTGGGTTTGGCCATAAAGCCTGGTACTACAGTTGAAGAGTTGGCACCGTGGGCTAACCAGATCGACATGGCTCTGGTGATGACTGTTGAGCCTGGCTTTGGAGGACAGAAGTTCATGGATGATATGATGCCCAAGGTAAGGACAAAGCCCAGGGTTGTGCTTTTTTAACAAATTAACAGAACACCTCATGATATACACTCAGTGGCCAGAAAAATAGAAACACTTGTCCAATGTAATGTGCAATACAAACAGTCCAGCAATAAATACGATCTTACTTAAAATGTAAAATTTTTGTCCAGACTGCTATTCAAGTTGTTTGTATGCTGACTCAATTACATGATATACTTTTGAGACTACTTTGTGGAGGTGCTGGATTGGACTGCATTATATTTAAGGGTGTTTCTAATCTTTTGACCTTTGACCACCTCATTCACTTACATGGAGGAGCCAAAATATTAGAACCATGCTACAATATAATGAAGTCCAGTAAAACAACAACACAGAACTCCAGCCTCAGAAAAGACCTTAAAGCTGAATCAGTACCTCTCTGACAGTGTCATCAGCAACTGAAAAGTATTACTATCATAAAATTAGTATTTATTACAAGACTGTTGTATTGGATTGTATTGCACAGAACAAGTGTTTCTATTTTTTTGGCCAGTGAGTGTATGTCCTTGATACATCTACATGAGAATTAAGTTTCTTTAGTTGTTTAGTTATCCTGGACATTCTCATTAAAAAACTGCTGGACCTGCACCTCCCCCCCCCCCCCTGTGCATGGATAAAGAACTTCCTCACTGACAGACCACAGTCAGTGAGGCTGGGCTCCCACCTGTCCTCCACCCTAACTCTGAGCACCGGCTCTCCCCAAGGCTGCATGCTGAGCCCTCTCCTGTACACCCTATACACACATGACTGTGTACCTTCCCATCCTCCAACTCCATCTTTAAGTTTGCGGATGACACCACCCTGGTTGGGCTCATCACAGGAGGGGACGAGGCTGCCTACAGAGAGGAGGTGGAACATCTGTCCACGTGGTGTTTAGCCAACAACCTGCTGCTGAACACCTCAAAAACCAAGGAGGTCATTGTAGACTTCCGAAGGACCAGAGTGGACCACGCCCCTCTTTACATCAATGGGGACGTGGTGGAGACAGTGAGCTCCTTCAGATTCCTAGGAGTCCACTTATCGGGGGAGCTGACCTGGTCCGTTAACACCAAAGCAGTGATGGCGAAGGCCCAGCAGAGACTACACTTCCTGAGGGTCCTCAGGAAGAACAAACTGGATCAGAGGCTGCTGGTGACCTTCTACCGTTCCACCATCGAGAGTGTAATCACATACTGCATCTCTGCCTGGTACGCTGGGAGCTCGGCTGCGGACAGGAAGGCCCTGCAGAGGGTCATAAACACGGCCCAGAAAATCGTCGGCTGCCCTCTGCCCTCCCTGGAGGAGATCGCCGGCTCCAGATGCCTGCGAAGGTCCACCGCCATCCTCAAAGACCCCTCGCACCCAGCGCATCACCTGTTTGAACGGATGCCTTCTGGCAAGCGCTACAGGTCAATGAAGGCCCGCACATCCAGACTAAGGAACAGTTTCTACCCTTGGGCCATCAGAACACTAAATCACCGCTGACCTGGACATTACTCTGTCAACGTCACCATCATGTGCAATTCTGTTCCCATGGCACCTTGTTCACCACTTTAAATCGGTACCATGTAAACTGTGAACTATATTCTGATTGCTGCTAACTACCTGGTGTTTATTACTCTGTGCAATACTTATTGATTGCTGCTACCATCCCTGCTACTGTTGTAAATATCGAAATACACACATCTATATCTATATATATAAATATACTTGATACACTTTTTTTGATATACTTGATATACACTTTTGATATACTTTGATATACACTTTGATAAGTATATTTATCTTTTTAGCTGTGTAAATATAATTTAAATAGATGTGTACAAAGTTTTTATTCTTTTTTATACTTTATATTTATGCACAAAGGGAGAAGCACCTGTAATTTCATTATATGTTACGTATAATGACAATAAAGCTATTCTATTCTAGAATTAAGTTTCTTTAGTTGTATATACGTTTGAAACAAAACATCATGTGCACCACACATACCATACCGCAGCAACACATACACTGAGAAATCAAATAACCACTTTTTATTGTTTGTTGCAGTCATGATAGAGTTGTGTTAATCAGGTTCTGACCTTTTGATTTTTGTGCATGTGACCCAGGTGAGTTGGCTGAGGAGTCAGTTCCCTTCATTGGACATTGAAGTAGATGGAGGAGTCGGCCCAGACAGCATTCACAAGTGTGCTGAGGTGAGTTATAAAAACACACATCGTGCTACAAAAAGAAAAACTCCTAAAATGCTAATTGGATTATGTGGGCACTGTTCGCTCTAGGCAGGAGCCAACATGATTGTGTCAGGCAGTGCTGTGATAGGCAGCGACGATCCTCGTTCCGTCATCTCTCTTCTACGTACAGTGGTGTCCGAAGCCATCCAAAAACGCTCTCTAGACCGCTGAGATGTCTTTTCTGTGGACGTCCCCATGGTGATGGCCTTCCCATCTGCCCATCCCCGCAACACACCACAGTAACTAGTGGAACAGTCTCTATATGGACACTTCTAGGGTAAAGGTGAAAGAANGAGTGGGAGGGGGGGATCTGTGGAGGCATGAGCTGGCGGCTAAATCCAGATCAGTCTGCTGTGAGTGAAGCTGTACTAAGGCTCTATAGAACTGATGAACTTTACTCTCTCCTGCCACAATCTCCTCTGAAAAGTGACCTCACAGCGAGTCCCACACTGGCGACGTGATGAGGTCAGAGGTTACACTGATTTCATACCTGTATACATTCCCGAATTTTGTTTCCACACACACTGTACATTTTATTGGGTGAATGAAAAATGGAAATAAATGTCCCAAGGAGCACTGTGTTTACTAGAATGTTCTGCTTTGCAAGTAGTTCTTTAAGTTAAAAACTAAAAAAGCAGAATACTCACAAACTACTTACTGTCGAGTAAAGGCATGTTACTCTTGTAATTGCCATTAGATGAAATGAAGTGTTCATTCTGTAAAAACAGAGTCAGCAGAGTGTTAGGATCTCAGAACTAAACCAGTAAGCCAAATTCTAGTTAATGATACATTAAGAACAAATTATTGAATTTGACAAATGCTTTCCCTTTAGATTGGAACAGGACAAACAGGTTTAGAAAATGGATGGATGGATGGATGGATGGACTACTGCAAATTGAGACTGGACATCATGGCAGGCAAGGATTAAAAAACATCCTGTATATCCTGTGAATATATTAGTTACCTTTCATTGTGTGTTTGGGACAGTCATTGGACACTAAAGATAATTTAAAATAATTACAAACAAGCCTGCATAATTTATCATTTTTAACTTACTTAGTGTACCTGGATCCAAGAAATATTTTTTAATGCATTGATATAAATAACATGCCAGGTAATTGTCTAAAAATATATGACTAGTCATGAACTGAGCTGCATTAAGACATGTACCTCTTTTGAACAGTAGATGGCGAATTTGCACACAAAACCCAAATCACTGGTATTTCTTCTCCAGGTAAGAAAATATGAAATTGTAGATCTAATATTAATTTCTAATTCTGATCAAATATCTGATAAAGTTATGACATGGCTATAAATCTGTGAGGACACAGTGCTGTAATCTGTATTTACCATCCATATCCAGGGCTTGAACAGGGATGGCTGCAAGAGTAGTTATACTTAATTATAAGTATGGGTGCGGGGGGGCAGAATTACCCAAAAGGAAAACTATGCACATGCTAATGCAATCACACTACCGTGACTATCAGATATTCTGTTCTTTGTCTTGGCTGCAGAGGCGACTTTAATCCCTATAATCAGAACATTCATAATGTGTTGATTGTCATATACTGTTTGTCAAATCATGCAACAGTGGGTTTAACCGTCACAGTTCATTTAGATGGAGTAGATGATATTTGTCTGCCGGGAGAATTCGAGTGTGTGAAGCAGATTGTCTACATGAACCATTAAATAATATACATTGAAAGTATTACATTTGTTTAGTCAGGAGGATTGGGCAGCTCTTTTCCCCAGGACGCCCAGAGAACGCTGAACACATTTCTGTCTTAAATCTTCTGTCTGCTGAAGGAATCTCTCCTGCCAATGAGAATCAGCCGTAACATTCTTCAAACAGCAAGCAGCTCTCCCTCAATAATGCAGCAAATGTTCGGGAGGCAATTTGCAGACCTTTGAAATATTGATGTCAGAAATCTGTATTTTCATTTCACTGTCACAGCCAGCATAATGGCAGATGACCTCATCTACACCACAAAGGGTGTTTAGGTCATTGATCGTTAATGTGTGTGTGTGTTTGTGGTAGGAGAAATGTGGATATATGTGCACTTGCATCATTTCAGGGAATCTGTGATTTATCTTTGCTCTAGTAGTTGATGACAGGCATTTTGTATGCTAGTGTCTAGGGCAGACTGAGCATGCACACACACACACACACATACATACACCCTCCTCTCTCATTATTGTACAGTAGCTGTTCTTATTCAGATTATCTTGCATCCCCTTACACACCAGGTGTAGATGTTAATTCCACCAAGGAGGTTGTGTTTTTGCTTGCTTCCTTTGGTTGATTTGTGCATTTTTTTACTAGCATTACTCAATAAGTTCTGAACCAATTTGACAAATCTTGGTGAAAGGATAGCAGATGGTCCAGGAAAGAACAGATTAAATTTTGGTTTCAGAGCCAGATGCAGGGGTGGATCCAATTTTTAACAAATTGATTTGTTAACACTGGGCAGTTTTTGGTATTTTTGTAAATTACCTAAAAAGTAATACATAAACCTCAATGAAAAACATTTCGTGCATATTTATCCTAAAAAAGACGATAGATGCAGTCTGACCCAGATTTGGATAAGGAATTGCTATACAGTATCAAACAGGCCAGAAACATGAACAATCACGAATGTGTAGCTGCAATTATGCTGCTTCAGCAGCATGCAAACGGTTTTGATGTATCTTTAATAGTTGCAGAGATAGATCCAGAAAAACATTACGTTAATTATAGCCATTTCTTTCTCTGTAGGCCAGTATATTATTGAAAAGACACATGTTAAATAGTTTGCTAACTAATTTCATCCTGAAACTGTTTAAATTGCATGTATGCTTAATTATACATAATAGATTAATAATCATATATGTTCATGATAAAATTACAGTTCTGGTGTCATGACAACCATTCATCTATGTCATTTGCTATTAAAAGCTGTGATAGATGAGAGAAGAGGGAGGTATAAACAGAATAATTGGAGATCATTCAGGATTTGGTCTTTTCTCAGTCACGTATGATCATCCATGGGTTTCACAGCATCAATGGGCATGTACGAAAGTGTAAAAAAAGACACACACATACACAGAGAACAGATATTGCAAGTCCAGTTGAGATTTTGCATCAAAAGTGAGTCAGAAAGTCATCATGTAGAGGTTTTGATGTTCAGAGCAGCAGAGTTACCACAAGGTATACATTAAAGCCATATAATACAGGTTGGTCAGATCACAAAACAGCCCATCTTCTACAGCTACACACAACACAACAGGGAGCTGCTATGTCTTCTTTCAGCACATCTGAAGTTCACATAAATTTGTATGGCAGGGTTTCATGGACTTCTGATATCGTTATATTCACGATCACGAGAGGTGAATCACTGGTTGAGGAACCTTTGTATGTTACATGATGTCAAATATTCAACAGCCTCATCAAAAGATCCCGTTTGAAGTACCAGGTTGTCCCAGAAACTTGGGTTTACAGTTTCCCCTCATTCTTCTTCTCTTGCATGTTTCTACAGCTATTTATTCCCTGCTGTATTCTCTTTGCCTCATCCGTGCCTCTGTCTTCCCTCTCTGGGTTCATTATGGTGAAGTTATGTCTTTCTGCTCTGCTCCCAATCTTCAGCACTAAAAGCACATCACCAAACTTGCCGTGCGTGCTCCTGCTCATTAATAATTACTCTGCATCCCACAGGAGAACAAGCCGTACATCGCTGATTAGCGTGCTGTTGTTACCACCTTTACTTATGCATAAAGGCCTCGTCTGATTGAGTGCGCATATTCTTATTAACAATTAAAAAACAACTTGCTTAGAATAACTTTACAAATGATCTCTTTGCTTTGCCCTGTGGCAATATGGGCTACGGTATGTACGGTGCTTCTGATTCACAGATGGGCGCACAGCATCTTGACTATGCTCTCTTCTGTTGTGTAAAATGCCTGAAAGTACAGCACTGTAGTGATTATAACAGAGGCTTTTTATTCCTTACCTACTATAATTATCCATTTGCTCATACTAAGCCTAACAATCTAGCAGCAGCTGCTTGACAGGTCTAGGATGGATGGTGGAAATCAAAGACAGAAATGCTCTGCTTAGATGTACAATATATTAAAGCTGAATAATTTGACATGCATCAACATTAGCTTATTTCCTACACTTGATGTTAAACTGCCTCTAGTCAGACTGGATGAGGAAAGTTCCTACATGCTTTGACCTAGTAGGGAAGGTCAAGACAAATAACATTTTTAAACTTTCCTCAGGAATGGTAAATTTTGCAGGTTCATCACACCTAAAATATTAAATGTTCATTTAGTTTTCATTAAAGCAAATAAAATTACATAAAACTGAATGCCTTGAACATAATCCCCAGGTATTTACACGATGTTAGCGAATGGAAAGACTCAATGCTGCTTTAAAGTCTCAGGGGGATGTTGCTTGAGTAGAAACCTTAGCATCAGTATACAGAACCAATGCAAGCACACAGAAGATTTTAGTGTTTATCAATTATGAATTAGCTGAAAATATTCCAGTGTTGTCTCTGTTTTTGAGTGTGCACATTTGTGCATGTTTTCTTAATCCATAATGAATGAGATGGGACCATCATTTTGTTTAGATGTCAATAAGTGTCTGTGTTCTGTGCTGCATGCTTGCATAATAGTCACGTGGAAACTCAAACATTTCTCCAATAAACAATCCTAACAGGTCCTTTATACCATTTTATATATTTCTTTTTTTTTTCTGGAAGAGTTTACACCATTCAGAACACGCTCTGACTGCTGCAGTGTCATTTTCAGCAGTACAAGTGGTACTTGTCCCTCTATTTACTGTACACTAGTGGGATAAGAGAGTTGTGAATGTTACAATTAGTGTATTAAAAGGATGCCTCCCGTCCTCATTGACTCATTATTACTTCACCAGGTGAGTCATAGCACACAAGTAGATGTCATCCCATACAAAGATGAGAGAAACAAAAGCTGTGTACAGGCTTAAACAGAGCAGGCATGATGTACAAGTTGTTATTGCTTAGCCCACCTCCCTTACATCCTCACATCTAAGAACAGAATAACCTCTCTGTCCTTATTACATTGTGGGCACTGAGTATTGTATTTTCCAGTGATAAATCAATGTTTTTGTGAAGGAGCAAATATAGCCTGTTGGATATTCACTCTTGTATGCTGTTCATCTCAATAGCCATCTTTATGGATTTTTCTGTTGTTCCAGCCTGTGCCCTTGTCTGAGCTCACTGCAGTAAAAGCAAAAGAGATGTCCCGTCTTTTCCTTTGCATTCTTTTCGGCTCCTCTTCTCTCACCAGCAATAAATCATCATCTATTTCCCTGACTGCTGCCCTAGCGCTCTGGATCGTTAAGTACTGTCTACCCATGTATGTGTCTGCATCCTCGATGAGGGCTATGCATTAGTGAGTATTGCTTAACGCTATGCAAAATAGCTGTATAGTGTGTGCTGGAGAAAATGGAGATGGAGAAAGTGGGACAAGGATGTGGCGCTCAAAACGGGAGGATTGAGTGTTTTTGCATGCTGTGAAGTTGTGACAGAGCTGGCTGACAATAACATCAGCAATGGCAGTATTCCTGCTATCAGTGTGGTGGCATCAATGGATCTGTCAATGTTGTGGCTCTTTCAGCGAAGACCGATTGTTTTGTCAAAGAGTCGATGTAAAGCTTACAGGGGAACCTCTGTGCATAACAGAGCCCTGAAAATGATCCATGAACCCCACAAGCCAACCCAGAAAAACAATTTTTCTGGCAGTAAATGCTGTTTTCCCTTTGTGTCGCACTGACTTATGGAAAGGGTGGCAGCATTTGTTCTTGGCCTGGTTATTATGTGCGAGTCAGCGTGAGTTCACGGGAGAAGTCAAAGTGTTGTTTATAAATTGTACGGACTGGTGGATGACTGCAGTCACCCTGTATACCAGTTGTGAGTTATGTGTGAGTGAACAAAGGGATGGTGAGCGAGTACATATGCACGGTGAGATGAGTTATGAATGGCGAGATGTGATTTGCTGAGGCTGTCAAAAAAGTGGCTGGTTAACTTGCACGAGGTCCTGCGGGCATCATTTATTCACTGACATGCTGACCCACTCTTTCTCTCTCCTTTCCCTCTCACTCGCTCTCTTACGCGCACACGCACACACACAGAGAGAGAGAGAGAGAGAGAGAGAGAGAAAGATCCACTGAACATACAGAGTAAATACACCCTCATATTGCTGAAGGGCTCAGAGGCCAAAATCATATGCAGACTCTATGGTGCCCTGGTTCATGGGTATTAACCTTTAGCACATGTTTGAAGCAGAAGCATGTGGGTGGAAAGCTCGCTATAGTATCCTGGCTCATTATGATTATAATAAAACTGGACCCATACACTGCCTTTAATAGGATATATCCATTTACTGAAAAATACAACTGCTTGAATGGAAAACAAGGCTTTTGCACTGAATGCTTTTATTGCAATAAACTGACAATAGCAAATTGCCTTCTTAATGGTTACGATGTTAACTATTTGATAGAATAACAAAAGAGGAAAAATAAAAACATGGTCATATAAAAATACATCACTGAAAATAAAGCATCACTGGCTGAACTGAACACATCACCACAAACTATTTTACAGCTAAATCTGGAGCCAGCACACAGCCAATGCATGCAGCCCTCAAAATGTAGCTACAGCACTGTCAGAATATCTGGAGGATGTTGGGGATGCAGCTATGGATGGTATTATTATTATTACTACAAAAACACCATTCAGAGTATGACTGTACAGCTCCAATAATGGCGGCAGCACTGTGACAGGACACATCACAACCACACCCTCCACTTCCTGATTTAAGTCAAAAAAAGATTAAAAAAAAAAAAAAAANTAAAAAAAAAAAAAAAAGTTGAATTTTGGATAAATCTGGATTTAGCTTTCCCTTCAGGATTAAGTCTCAGATTATGGCGTTTACAAACTGGAAGCTGTATCAGCTGTTCAGTGGGGTGATTTACGCTACCTGTATCACTGGGAATGTTCAAGATTTAGAAAGGCAGTCATATCAAACAAACAAGCTTGTGGTGTTTTTGCCATGAAGATCTAGCAGTAATACTTCAGAGGAACTGTACTCGCTGTTCAGTCTTGCAGATACTTTGCCACACATCCAGTTGGTTCTTCAGTTCTGAGTCAGTGGTGGGCAGTAAATTGACATTTATCCTCTGAGTCATTTACACCGCGGGCAAGATGACCCCTCACCTGGGAGTTATATCAGAGCTGTTACAGTCACTCAGACTCAGCAGACTACCTACATATAAAAGACTTTTGATGACAACAATTAATATATTTTGGACAGACAAGACAGATGGCTTGCTAAGGAAGCAGCTATGTCATCCCTGAACAGAGGGGGTGGGCTGTTTCTCTACTTATCTACTTATATTGTCAGGTGTCTTCACTTGGGGAGCAGTTTGCACCTCTAGTCATGTGACTGTAATGACTCCAGCACCTCTGATGACTGTAGCAAGACTGACGACCCTCATATGACTCCCACAGTGTCTCCAGTGTTCTCCAAGGTGTGAATGACTATCGAGGACAAATGCCAGTTTACCAATACCGACTCAGAGCTGAAGAAGCTACTGGCAAAACCTCTTCAAAACTCTTCGAAACTTAACAGCAAGTCCAGCTGCCTTGAACTATTACTGCTAGGTATCCAGTGACCTGCATGACTGGGAACCTCCAAAGACTTTCTGCCAGGAAAAATTGAAATCAGCTCCTATTAGCATCTATCACCAATGCAAGTACAGACCAGTAAGGTGTGTACTGTGAAATCACATCTTTCAAACAGCTGGACTACATATTGTTTTCTTACTGTTGCTATGGCCTTTTTTGATGCATAGGATTCTTGTACTATTGCCTTGCACTAGCACAGAAACAAATAGCACCAGGTAGCCATGAAGAGTTTCTCCTTCAAAATCTCTGTAAACACTTGATTAATAATCTGTAGATGGACTTTTGAATCACAGGTCCTTATCTTTGCATCCCGCATCAAACTCCCCTGACTAAAGTGTACCACCTGGAATAGTGTCTTCTTGAAATGGACCTGTTGGGTTGGCAAACATGAACATAGAAAACAGTGGAGGAGATGGAAAGGTATGCTCAGCTATGTACTTTTGGCTTTTCAGTGTAAATCTGTTTAATGAAGTGCTGCAGAAAGGCAAAGCAATTGAAAGACAAATATGAGTAATATCAAACACAATCACCACAATGCCCATCCTGAAAACTACATTGTACTTCACATTAATAGGGCATCAGGAGTTGGCAGTTAAATATTGTTTTCGATAAGGAACCAGGCTTTTTATAGACTCTTTGCTCAGGAAGTTGGGGGCTTGGGCACTGCTCTGTCACACAAACAATGCTCAAAGAGTTCAAAGATTACAAAACATCAAAATTCCTCCTGCGGTACTGTCATGCAATATACATGTTGACACGTTTTAGACAAGAATGTCAAGAGTTTTCACGTTCAGTCTGGCAGTGAAAGGGTTTGCCCACGTGGGTTGAAGGATTTCACACCTTCCTGGCTGTTGCATTCCAGGAAATATGACAGAATTTCAACCCTTCTGCCTTGCGTCAGGGGAACCGAGGAGTGACGCCTCAGCTAGAATCCATGATTGGGAGACGTTTTAACAGTTCATTTCATCAACTGCCTTTGATCAAACATTCTACCCACTGTAGGTGTTACAGCACATTTCAATAAATAAACACGACTCAAGCAAAACCATTAAGATCCATTTTTGTGTCTTGTCTGTTCAAATATTGTACATGTGAAGCCACAATAATTTTCAATATAAGTAGAGATAAACAGTGTTCTGACACTGACCAAACTTGACAATCTGGTATGAAATGCTACAGACTGCAATGCGCAGGACAAATCTAGCATTTCTACATCTACCACATTGCCAACACACAGTCTATTGACATAATCTGCTTGGTGCAGTTGCCTGGCAACACAAGCAGCACAGTTCTTAGAAAATTTCAAAGCAAAAAGGAAATGTTCAAACGCTATGCAAAGTAGTATAAAATAATAAATAGAAAAATAAAAACGAAAGTCAAACATTTACTCCATATGCAGATAACATATACTGTATAGGGTGTTGGTTTAGTATATGATAACATATGTACACATGATTAATCTTCAGTGTGGTTCTAAACAACTCTTATTCTGATATCTTTTAAAGACAGGGTGGAATGGCCACATTGGGGAACTTCAGAAATGTGCAAGGAATAAATTCCAGTCAATGACTCCCACTGCGTAATTTAAGCAACAAAACTCAAGTGAATATAAGCTTAAAAATTGCCCTTGTACCTACAGGGCCCATAAACCCACAGCAGGAGGTAAGCAGACATATTTACAGTCTACCTCAGAACCAATCAGCTTCCCCCCTGTCTTTAAACTTCAAACATTAGCTGCAGAGGATGGCACAGAATAAACTCCTTGTGTCAAAATGTAACCTCAGCAAGAGAAAGCTGTTCATTTATTCTTCATCATTTCCGACCTCCCCGCCTCTCATTCTTTCACTGCCACTTGCTGAAGAAGAGAGGAGAGCACAGCAGTCTCACTGAGGCCAGCATGCCTGGCAGTGTTTAAGTAGCTCACCAGGGCCTGTCTGAGTCTGCCAAGGCAAAATCATTGTTGAGGCAGGTGGGCCAACACACATACACACTTCCTCACTTAGGCCACAGACTTAGTTTGTGTGTCCTTGCCTTTGTCTCTGTGTAGGCCGGCAACCCAGTCATCAGCTACAGAGTCAGTGGGCTCAAAGAATCACTATGGCAACCAATACAATGGGCCAGACTGTGGCTGCTCTTGGATCAGTGCAAAGACTTTTTTGGCATCCGCATCACTGCCAACATCAATTATAGAGTTCTTTCTCTTAGATGTTCTTTCTCTGATTGGCCTCTGTTATGATCCCGTATGCACATTTTTTTTTTTTTTNAAAAAAAAAAAAAAAAAAAATGGCAGACTCCTTAACAGTCTCTTCATTCTTTTTCTTACACACATTAGAAGACACAGCATTTTATTCTACTAATTGGCACACACACACACACACTCACACACACAAAACAGGCATCCACCAAGTTGAAATTATTTAAACTGATTGACTAATTCAACACAGCAGTGAAAGACATTAAGGTCTGAACATGGAGTCTAGATCTGCTCCCTGGCATGGTGTTGGCTGGATCCACGATGTGCACTAGGCAGGGGGAAGTAGCACCCTCTTAATCAACAGAGCCAGGGTGCAGGCTAAGAGCAGGCGGGTCCAGGCAGGTGGGAGAGTAACTGAGGTGAGGTTCTTTAATCCACAAGAGGGGGGCGCCGTTCTTCCCTTCTTGGCTCTTGCTGTTGCTGCGGCTCTTGAAGTGCACCAGCAGCACAGCGATGAGCAGGATGCCGAAGATGGGAAAAGGGTAAAAAAAGATGAAGTAGAAGAGGGAGTCGTTGGAGCACACGACTGACTGGAGGGCGGGCACTGCTGACAGATTCAAATACGGAATTAAAATGTTTTGCGAATGCAAACAAAACATCAATAAACAACATCATATTTTAAAACTTTATTTCTTGGTCCCAGAGATAACAGTCGCTGGAAAATACATTTATTCTATATTGAATAATTTTTATTAGAACATTAGAGATGTTACATCATTTAGGTAATTAACTGTATGTGGAGTACCACAGGGGTCCATCCTTGGCCCATTACTATTTTAGACTTACACACCACTAGCGACAGCCACAGAACTTACCACATGAATTAACTCCTCTCTATCACCAAAACTAAACATTACAAGCTTCACAAAGTAGGATTTGTTGCAGGGTTTATTGCACTGGATTGAATTAGGCACTATGGCCCAGATTCATAAACCGTAGTGCATGATTTACCACATCGCTATGCGCAAATATCACGGCGCAACCACATTTGCTCATTCATAAACGCTTGTAACCGACATGTTTTTGCGTTTGCCTTGAAAGAGGCGTTACTGTGATATTTCCTTATTTACGTGTCGTGGTAGCTATTCATAAAACAAACCGACATGCAAACATTAAGACCGGCTTCAGTCTGGTGGTAAATTTCAGCGGTATGAAATCTGGGTGACTTTAAAACTTTATTTGCCTCACGTGTCAGTGATCAATAACTTTGATAGATAAACTCACTCAGCGATCAGTCAGTTTTTAAATTGATCCGATCTGACACATTCAGGTGCTCTGTTCAGTTACCTCACCTGCTACACTACGCGTCTGAGTTCCTCAAACGTACCCCCACCCCANCCCCCCCAGTGCAGCGCGATTGCACTACAGAAGTTAAAAATGCACATCTGTTTTTAGTGTCAGTCTTTTAAAATGAGGATCTCTAAAGCAGAATGTATGTTTCCTTTTCCGATTTGTGGCTTTAAAATTAGATGAATCAGGATAAATGGTGGCTGATAAATATGCAGCAGCTCATTAACACGCTGATTTTCATTAGCTTTTACCTGTCACACCCCTCACAGCAACGCTACCTTCATGTGACAGCAGTGCGCTGATTATCATAGGAGAAGTTTTATGAATGAGCCTCAATTATCACAGTGCGCAATAAGGCAATCTACACTCTTTACTGCCATTTTTTTTAATTAATCTGGGCCTCTGTATCTAATAAACTGATAACTCAGTGTATAACTGATGCACCAATCTGTTTGTTGCTCATAGCATGCTACATCAACAGAACTTACCTTGTTGTATTACACTGACAATGGTAAATCCAGAGTTGTTGGTGGCCAGGCGGTACCACGCCTTACGAGGATTGAGCAGCCACTCCTCTACATGACAGTAATAGCGGCCTGCGTCTGATGGCCGTGCTCTTNCGAGGATTGAGCAGCCACTCCTCTACATGACAGTAATAGCGGCCTGCGTCTGATGGCCGTGCTCTTTGAATGGTTAGGCTGTACTGGTCAGACGTCATCCTCTCAAACCTCAGACGGGAATTTGGCCCTGCCTCTTCTGTGGGGCTGCAGTTTCCATTTCCAAAAACAGCATCATGGCCAATGGAGAACACACACTCCCGTTCTCTCTCTTCCTCACTTGGCTCTTCATTGTCCTCCTCTTCAGAGCGTTCCACGTACCACGATACAGAGAAGCGTGAGTCTCGGGATGACTGGGAAGGAATGCTACAACTCAAACGGATTGAACTGGACTCTGCGACCGTCACGTTTGACTCCATCTCGTCCACCTGGAGTCGCACCTCTGCAGAGTCAGAGAGGAAAAACAGATGGAGGCAGGAAAATAGAAGTTATGTATTGAAATCCGTTGCTTGGTGCACAACAATAGGGTTAAAGTTCAAATATTCACACAGGCAAAACAACATTAACAGCATATGTGAAAAGAAACACTTGAACTATAAAACACCACAAAAACAAGATCCGATTCTGTGAACAGGGACACAAACTTTCAAAATGTTCAAACTGCAAGGAAAAAAAAAACCAAACATACAGTAATGCACAGAGCTACCAGAGGTCTTACCGCTTTCCCAGTAAGGTTACATGCTACCCGAGGCGAGTGTATGTGTATGTATGGCCTTGCTATACAACCCTTCAGGGTGATAAAATGACCCATTTCCACTTCCAAAAAGTCTGGTTTGTTCAGCCTCCTCTAACACACAGTCTCGCTCTTAAAGCAAAAACAAGATCAGAAAAGAGGTGAGCAGGCAAAGTGTTAAGTGTTGTTGGCGCATATCTCTCCTCTTACCTCCTGCTAGAAGCATTTTTTGGATGACTTCCTAAGTGAATACATTTTTTAGCACCTTAATTAATGTAATACACAACTTCAACAACCCACCAGTGTATCCATGGGGAAATCATGAGAATCTGTCAGGTGTTTATATATTATTAAAGAATCTACAGTATATGGTTATGAAGTGACATTCCATCACTGCCATAGACCAAAGAAAATTTTGTATGGATATTTGCCTTCGGGAGCATGGGGTGTAAGAAAGTTGAGAAGGAGGAGAGTTAGAGAAGGGAAGGGAATAAAGATTAATGGTAAAGTCAGTCAAGGAGAGAACTAGATATGGAGTGTAAGGAAACAGGAAGTGGGATGTCGGAATGTGTAGCAGTAGATACATCATGGCTTATGAAGTTTTTTTAAATGCTAGACAAGAAATTTAGGTTCATCATCTGAGCCAGGCTTTGCCCCTCTGCCATGACATATGACAGATGGCACCAGACCTCAACCATTACATATTTTACTCTGCCGCCTGAGCTTTGTCCAGGGCAGGTGGACACTGAAGAGGTCATCAGAGTGAGACAGCCTGGGGGTTGCCTTGAGGAGAGTAAGTGGGAGTGGAAAGCAGAAGTGGACAAGGGGAAAGAACTGGGTAAGAGGAAATGGGTTTATAATGTTCTACTGGTCTAAAATGGGCCAAAGTGGGGCTTGAGTGGCAACAGTTGCTTCTCTGCTGTGGGAAATAAATAAGAAAAAA
Organism: Lucifuga dentata; assembly: GCA_014773175.1. NCBI lineage: Eukaryota > Metazoa > Chordata > Actinopteri > Ophidiiformes > Bythitidae > Lucifuga > Lucifuga dentata. The sequence continues at coordinate 104,441 of VXCM01001792.1, forward strand.
AACCCATCAGAGAACAGCTATTCTGACACATTGCTCACCTGGCTGTTTGACCAAAACCTGAGTGAACCCCGAGGAGTCCCGGGACAGCCTGTACCAGGCCCCATCCGGGTCACTCAGCCACTCCTCCACCACGCAGTAGTAGGTCCCAGAATCGCTCATCTCTGCCCTGTTCAGCGTCAGCACGTAGAGACGGTTCGATGGCCGTTCTGCCTGCACGCGCCGTCGCAGTCTCTCCTCATCTGCGTAGGCGCCATATTCAAATGTCCCAGAGCGTTCAATTCTCAGCAGAAGTTCATCCGCCTCTGACCCTGTTGCACGCTGCACGTACCACAACACAGAATGTTGGGACTCCTGGCTGGTCTGCGAGGCAATGGAGCAATTGATCCTCACACGACTGTCTTCCAGGTACACGTGAGACTGGTTGGTCTTTTGCACTCTAAGCTTATTCACTGCAAAGAGAGGAAAAAGAAGGAAAGAGGATTGAGGAGGGGAGGAAAGAGAGCAAACAGTCGTTCCTTTGGGTGCAGGGAAATGTGTGCGGCGGTGACAGGTACACAACGCGATTTCTGTTTTGTGACAGACGACCTGTAGCTTGGTTTATTTTGGGTGGCAGCGGAGCAGGAAAGGAGTAGTGTGTGGGTGGGTACAGCAGGTGACAAAGAAAAAGAAAGAAATGAGAGGGAAAGAGAAAGGAGAAGGAATTGTCAGGAAAATCAAAGACGAGCAGATGGGAGGTCTGCTTGTGAAACGAAAGATAAGATGCAGAACAGTAGAACATCCAAAGAGGATGAAGGAGGGGACGGATTGTAAAGGAGGGCTTAGATAAGGTATGAGATAAAAGCAGGGCAGGGGGTCTGTCAGCCTGCTAGAAAGGGAAGGAAAAATATATTTATGAAGACAAAAATGTATGATCACCAGGAGATGGAGGAGGAGGAGGCAATAAAGAGGTGAGACTGAGATGTGAGGAAGGAGGTAAAAGTACCTCAAGTGCTGTGACAAGATTGGTTACAGCGACATTGGTTGTGCAATAGGATTAGCTGCAGGTACATCAGGTGTGACTGTGACTAGACCCCTGCTGTCAAATGCTGCGGGAAGGATTAGTTTAACACAAAGTGTGTACAGCGAAAATACACGTACACGCACATCTATGACGGAACATATACACTGACGGAACATGTACACTGACATATTTTATGCACTAACAGAAATATCTGGTGCAAGACAAACAGCAGAAAAGAACTCACACCTTTATGTTTTCAGGCAGAACGTTTGGCAGAAATATGTTTCTGCCAAAATGTGCTTTATTTAAACTTTTTTATGATATGATCTGAAGTAGTATAGGTACCCAAAGTATGATTCACACACACAGAGGACAGCTTGTAAATAAAAAATTATGATGAGAAAGGTGTTTTGTCTACAGATTCTACCACACATGAATACATGTCAAAGAGTTCCACATATACCATATGTGCGATTCCAACATATTTACTACACACACATGTTCAGTAAGCATTCACACAAGACAGTCCTAAGGCAATTTAAAGTAAATTTTCTAAACTTTTACATCCTTGTAACTAAAACCATTTGCAAATAAAGTATGCCTCAGATCATGCTGGGAAACTCCCCTTACCCAACCTGGCACATCCTGGGATGCTACAATATATTTGCCAGATCCAGATCAGTATCTGGATTAAGTTGCACCTGTTGATAATCCATCACAGGATACACGTGTCTGATTTTTTTTTTTTCCATTGAGGTTGGTGTCTTAGTTTTTTGAGAACTAGGTAAAAATGTCAACAAATGCCCTATCTTGCAATGTAAATAAAGTTTTTAAAATACTCCAGTAACCATATCCTAATCTAGAATTGCCTCAAATCCTCCTTGATCTGAGTCGCACCTATTTACTATTTACAAAATCTAATTAAATTTTTTTTTTTTTTTTNAATTTTTTTTTTTTTTTGTTTTTTTTTAACTTTTTGAGCTATCTTGCTGGACTTGACAAACGACAACCATCAATCTGACTTATAGCCCTCTCACCTAAACGTTAACATAACCATTGGGTTGCTAGAATTTGATCTTATTCCAAGAAAATAAGTCCTTAAATTTATTGATATTTATTTCCAAGTTCTTACACAAATCTGTAAATCTTGTTTGCGGATTTATTTACAGACAGAAATCCTATATCAGACTATATAACCATATCTTCTCTGTGCTTCTCCTGCTAACTTTAACAACTCTGCATGTTCACTTAGCCGCTCTCTCTCTATTTTGTGCTAAGCTCCTGTATGACTGCCTGATTGACTGCCTAGGGTCACAGCCATCTGTCTAGAAAATTTTACTCTTATGGTCAGTGTTTGCGATTCTACGTACTTCCATTCTGCACGCTCAAAAGACGCTTGGCTGAAAAGCTTTGTCAGAGCACCTTGTTATACAGCAGCATCTTGCATGAGCATCTCAAATCAGTCATCATCATTGCCTCTCTGCCCACCAGAAATTTGGTGGGAAGCTTGAAATCTCCCCACCCGGAATAACTGCTGAGCTCCATAGAGTCCTGGCAATCATTACCTCAGAACCTCCTGAAGTGGAACCATGCTGGATTGGATTGGCACAGGACAAAGCAATTTTCTGCCATTCCCATTTGAAGTTTGAATCCACAGCTAGAAGAAAAAAATGGGGAGGGAAAGCCTGATGCCATATATCAGTGTTTACAGAATTGCCTTTTCAAAGCTTAACTAGGCTAATTCCACAAGCCCTGTCATGTTGCATCAAAAGCATTCACAAGTTATTATACTAAGCACTTATTTGAAAAAAGATAGAAGGTCAAATAAATAAGGAAGAGACATGTAAAAGTAGTAAAGAGAAATACTTGCTTTCCTTTCCTTAAAAATCTAACGCCCTATTCTTGCTGAATCCTTTCTGCTGTGAAATATGTTAGTCAGGGTGAATTCACAGATCAGCCCATCACATTCACTAACATGTGTCCATTCCCACAGAAAACAAGGTTTTCTTCAGCTATAGCCCTCCTACCATAGCTACAGCAACACATCTGCTGAAAAAACAGGCTGAAAATAATTTATGACACATATACACTATGTGCAGTATTATTGTTGATGAGGGCAGATTCATTATGTACTGGGAATAAACTCAGCATGCATGTATACAGTATATACAGTATGCAGGGAAGCTGATCAATCATACATCTGTGACAAGGCGGCTATTTATCATGTATGTGCATCCCCTAACAGTAAGAGATGCTTTCCTCAGTGTATTAATGCATTTATATACTGGTGAGGCTGTCAATATTCATTTTGAGTGTGTTTGCATGTTCTCTGCTTGTGTGTTTCTTTAATGAGTCCCAAGGGTGCATCCACAAAGTAAGACAAATCCATAATTGGAGAAACTTGTCATTTATGTTCTGCATTAGTTAATTTGCTAGTCAAACATGGCCCCATTTCGTTTTAATATAAGTGCGTGTGCTCATTTTATGCGGATCAACCTTTAGATTTCTTATTTTTCCTCTAGCAAAAATCTCAAGACAATTCGTATTAACTCATGTTTTTAAAATCTGCAACACAGAATTGAGAGACAAACAGTTAAGAGAACAGAGAGGATATTAAGTTTGAAGTCAACCTTGAGCATACACAATGATACCCTCTCACGTACAAAACTAGCCTCTGTGTTTCCAGGACAACGCTGTCTCCATAGACAACCGGGGTNCCCTCTCACGTACAAAACTAGCCTCTGTGTTTCCAGGACAACGCTGTCTCCATAGACAACCGGGGTGTGGCTATAGAGTTCCTGCAAGGCCAGAGCCATCCGTTTTCATCTCCATGCATGATTAAAGAAAATTTAATTAGGAGTCACATCCTCACTCTGTGAAAATATGTGCAAGGCTGTCTTCAGCAGAACAACATACGTGTGGAAGATGTTTTATCAGGATGAGCGGAGATGTAATGACACAAGATGGATCTACTAAAAGTGCCGTATCAACTGTATTCACTAAAAAGTGCCTCTCAGTGTGTATTTGTTTCAGCATTTTGCTGAAATGTGCACACACACACGCACAAACACACACACATACAGTATAGTCACTAAGTGGCTCATTGAACTCTTGTCTCATCTCCTTCCCATATGTGGCCGAGTTGTCTCTGTGAATAGCTACACAAACTGCAGAGGTGTGATAAAGCCGCCTTTATTCTTGTTGTTTATCAATGGAGTTAAGCACACAGAGGCCACAAATAGTAGCCTAACTTGGTGAGGAAGAAATATAGCACAGCACCCCCACCCCCAGCCNCCGCCACACCAAACTTTAATTTTGAAGGCCAACAGCAGATGACATCAAATTGAGAGATATAATGGTTTGGAGGGAAAAGGCTACTACAGTGGCATCTCAGTGCACATAACTACTGGACAGGGAGCACACATGCTCGCACGCACACGCACGCATGCGCGCACACACACACACACACACACACACACACACACACTAAATTTTAGGATAACTTCAAAGGAGCTGGGAAACTGCATGGCCAAGTGTTCAGATGATGAGAATACAGTCAGCAATTATAAATCAAAGACTATTCGTCTTTATTCTTTGGCTACAAAGGAAATTCAGTTCATTTCCTTTTCTGTCTAATATTGCTGCTGCAGGTGAAGCCTTTCAGTACAAAACAGGCTATAAAAGGTAAGGTTAAAATAAGATTTAAAAAATGCTTATTTCACCTCTGTGCATAAGTTTTAATTTTCTTCCAAAACAGCCTTTTTGGCTTTGACCAATCATCATCTTATATCAGTCTCTCATCTTTCCTTCTGCAACACCATGATCTATCTCTCAATCACATTCTGTCTAATCACCTGACACCGAACATGAATATTAAGGCGTCTCACCTGCGGTTTCATGAATATTAAAGAGCTTAAATGAAGAGTGAACATCAGAGGAGCTGGTAAGGTCTCTGCCTAACATTTTGGCTTTTTTAAAATATAGTCTAATATGTACTTAATGACCACTGAGCTGACAAGATTTCCACTGGGCCAAAGATATAAGGCTTCCACTTAGTGAAGAAGGGCAGAATGAGAAAGACTGCTAAGCCAGAGAAGGAGACGGGGCTGAAAGAGACAAAACAGATGAGATGAATGCATAAGAAAGAGAAGGGGAGGAGATTTTTAAGAGGAGGGATGGATACTCCTAAGTACCTAAAGAGAGAGGAGCAGAGGGGAAGATAAGAGAGCTGTAAAAAGCAAAAAGGGAGAACATGCTCCTGCAAGGGGGTTTTGGAAGCAGCGGGCAGCCTTTCCAGCTCCACTCTAGAGGGCTTATGGTCTTACTAGCTGCCTGCTCTGACTTTAGCATTAGCATTAGCCCAGCCCAAGGCTAATCCACAGCCAGGAAACCCAAGCATGTCAGGACTCAGGACTTAGACAAGCTCTGATCCCCTACAGACAGCTCACTGTAGCTGGGTTGCTGCTCCTTGGTCATCACACGCACACGCACACACGCACACACACACACAAAGCTCACCCCTTTGCCCATCTGGACCTTTGTAAGATAGGGGAAAGATCAGGACAGGCTGCTACTCAGAGGGGAAAGAGGGATGGGGTTCTCCCTGAATGAGGAGTCGCTCCGCTGCTAAGATGGGAGTCTAATTTCTATGCTAATGACAACAATGTATCTATGATCCCATTGTGTCAGAGGGATATTACCACACCCCATCCCTCCTCTTTCACCCCCCCCCCCNCCCCCCCCCCGCAATATCATTAAGACTGGGCTAATTATGGGGATTCGTGTGTGCAATGTAACAGTGAACACACACAAATACAGATAGGCACGCATACATACAGAAACACACTTCCACCCACATAATTTACTTCCACCACTGGTACCAACACAGAGCCATTGACTGCACTTTTGCTCTTCCTGTCTGTCTCAGAGAGTGATCACTGGACACGGCCAGGCTTGTCTGGCAGCGGATGCACAAAGGGGCGGAGACATGAGGTCAAGACAGGGGAAGTCTAGAAGATTAAGACATAGAAGATTGAGTTGTGTGTCTGTGTTTGAGGGGTATGCCAATAGGCGTAACACACTTTATACTCATTAAAACACTGAGAAATGTAGCCATTTTGCCAGTGTGAATGTAGAGTGTGTGTGTGTTTGTGTGTGTGTGTGTGTGTGTGTGTGTGTGTGTGTGTGTGTGTGTGTGTGTGTGTGTGTTTGTGAGGTTGCACTCCTGAGCCTACCCACTGTACCTACTACTGGCCAATGATTTACATGCATAGCAGCACTGTAGCTAGCTCTGAGTTATTACTTCAATTACAACAAGCAGCAGGACACGCGCGCGTGCACACACACACACACACACACACACACACACACACATGCTTGCACAGGTGCCTAAGAGAGATGGAAAGACACAACAGAGAATTTCATTGTGTGTGCAGATTGGGTAGAAGAAGGAAATGAGGCCTAGATTGGATTTGACAGAAAAGGCGAGGGAGGGATGGAGGGAGGGGGNGAGAGAGAGAGAGAGAGAGAGAAGTTATAAGGAAAGGAAAAAGAAGACCTAGGGACAGAGCCTGACCTTGAATATCTCAAACAGGCATGATTAATCAAAAACCTTTTATGAAATTATTTTTTGTTTCAGCGCTCCACACAAAAGGATCTTCATTTATCACCCGTTGTGATTGAACACGTGAGAGCCAGAAAATGTGTGTTCATAATCTGTGCATACATGTGAGCTGTATGGTGAGTGTGTGCATGCTTCACGCAGCAGAGACAGGTTTTGTGTTGCAGACAGGCAGACAGCACACAGATTGGTGCCTGGGGTAAGCTTCTGGGCAAACCCAAACTGGAAGCAGTGCATCTGAAAAGAGGCCACAGAAAAGATTTACAACCATGTCACTCACAGTAAGACTGTGATAAAGACGGTATTGTGTGCAAACAAGCACTGCCGCCATATCCTTAGTATTCATGAAATACTGACAATGGCGAAAAAGCTATGGGAAGAAAAATGTAAAAATAATGGAGAGAATTTTGATGAGGAGGAGGAAAGCAGGGAATTATAAAAAAAAAAAAAAAAAANAAAAAAAAAAAAAAAAAGAAAATCTGCAAGTGTGAAAGAAGCTGGGGGGCGTGTGTGTGTGGAGGAAAACATGCAGCAAAATGAGAATGAAGGGGAAAGAGGGCATTAAAAGAGACTTATGGGGACAACGAGAAAGAAAGGCATGAATGACAGAGAGGCCGCTGGAAAAGAGTACATGAGGGCGATGGGCTTTAATGAAGACAGACAGCTCCTATCCGTGGCTTGATAAGCAGGAACCTCCCATCACCGTGGCGATGCCAAAGCTATCAATAACAGCTGGGTGGCAAGTGCTTCACAGGCATGAAAGCAGTGCACATGCTGCATCTGTTAGTGCCAGCCCACATTAATGGGAAGATACCCTAAAAGAGAGAGAGAGAGAGAGAGAGAGAGAGAGAGAGAGAGAGCATATAATCCCTGACTGAAATCTCAACTACGAGAGAGAGGAAACAAAATTGGAGGGTAAAAATAAGCAGCAGATGAAGACATCCATTCCTGTACTTTGGCATTTGATCATGTGAACACAAAATCGTGAGGTAAGCATAGGTATTGGAGGAGAAGAGACGAAATGAGGAGAAATTCTGTAGGACATCCTCCTCCATCATTATTTTCACACAGCCAATAACCAGAAGGTCTTAATATCCCGCTCCTCAAGCCAGACACACACATGCACATGTTCAAATGATGAGAAAAATGTTTTGAACTCCCAAAACCATCATTAATCTGAACTCCAGATCCATTAGGGAAAATTCGGCATAATTAGTTTTGGATTTTTTTTTCTGTGTGTGTGTGTGTGTGTGAGAGAGAGAGAGAGAGAGAGAGAGAGAGAGAGAGAGAGAGAGATGAGGTGTGTGCATATGTGTGTGCCTTTTGCATTATCAGTAGCTGGTATTAGATTGTGTCATAAAAAACTGAGGCTTCCCTGGTGATCTGCCATGCTGAACATGTGTGTGTGTGTGTTTGCCATTATTACATTTCAGAAAGAGACAAAGAGAAAACACAATCAGTGAAATCTAATATTACTCCCACTGTACATAAGACTATGCTGTGTGCTTAGGTTCTATGCACATCTTCTGCAGCAAGGGCTAATATAGAACTGTGTTTTCCTGTAAGATAATTACACTTTTGCTCTGGGAGGCAATCCCCAGTGTGTATGCATGCTTGAGTGTGTGTGTGTGTGTGTGTGTGTGTGTGCACCTCTGTGTCTGTGTTCCTTTGTGTACAATGGATCTCTGCTGCATGTATCCTGTGGGGGATAATTGGAGTGCAACTACTGCACAAGGTTGCTCTCACAATAAACATAAAAATAATGTGTGTGTGTGTGTGAGAGAGAGAGAGAGAGAGTGTGTAGGTGTTTGTGCAAATGTGTAAGTCTCCTTGTGCAGAAAACTTGTGAAATCCTGTGATATAACCCCAAGGACATAAGCACTGGAGGTGTGGGCTGGATCAGGAAGTCGGCCTGGGTTGATGCTAGTTTACTGAAACACCACACCAACAGGCAAAATATTTCTCTGGGGGTTTGGTGGAGCTTTTATCTGCATTCAGCTTCTGCTTCAACATTTAAGATCCTCAAATGTTGCATCTTTCAGCAACACGTAATGCTAGTTTTCTTTTTTCCCTTTTGAAGCTTTTAAATGAGGAGGACCATTACAGTTTCCCCAAACGTTTTTGTTTTTACATTAGACACGTCATTCTTCTGCAGACAACTTTGTGGTGTAATGGACCATCAGCAAGCTGACAGAAACACTTATGCTGTTGTGGCACTGGATATCGGGGGTGAGCTTCTGCTACTCCATTCCTACAAGGGCTATAGTGCCAGTGTTGGAGCCAAACTGCGAATCATTCAGGGCTTTTCCACCACAAAAATACCCACACTTGGCCAGAAATAGCAGTTCCCTTGCCGCCTTTTTTGGAGACTTCTATCAGTTTATAGAGCCAAGTAACTCCAACAGTTAAGGCAGCAGTGAAATGGTGGTCTGAGAGTCAGAAGTTTGCTGAAACCCCCTTACCAGACCAGGTACTGTGTGTTGAGGTATGAAAGTGTGTGCATAGCCCCGAGAACTTATTTTAATCAGGGGATACAGCAACAGCGGATGGTGTGTAGTGCTGTCCACGGCTCCTCTGTAAACTCTATTACTAATTTTCAATTTGTTTAATTTTTTTTTTGTTTGTTTTACTTCTTTTAGGGTGACTACTTAACATCTGTCCAGGGACTACAGATTAAAAATAGCCTTTTGGCTAATTCTGGCACATTTACATGAATGTTTATTAATGTGCATTTTCCCTGCCAAATAAACCAACAAATAAATAAAAAATGGCTACAGTACCAAAGGCCACCAACAAGGGGTGTAGCAACACCCCAGCACCCCACTTTGGGGCCTTCAGTGTGTGTGTGTGTGTGTGTGTGTGTGTGTGTGTGTGGAGGGGAGTTAATTTTTGTCTCAAACTCTGTATTTCCACGTTCATTGTAGAGAACTACAAGTGAAACTGTGCACCATTATTCATTTATACTGGAGTAAAGACTATAAAAATGCACAGAAGGCACAGAATTCCTTCCAATAACTGCTTCCCTCTCCAAAAACGAAAGTGTGTGTTTATATGATTTATAGTGTTGAGATTACAAAGACAAATACACTATGATGGCAAGCTTTTCACCTCATCTTCCAGTGTGGTTGGTTTGAAAAAGTGTATTCTTTTTCAGTTGCTTCCCAACATGGTCTCTGAACAAGGTGGATGAGCTAGGTCAGATGAAGATGGAGCACCCTCCACAGCTGCAAGAGTGATTTCATGTGCAGTAACACTCTGTAGCAAAGTGTCAGTAGTTAGGTGTCCCATTCCTAAAATAATTCCTAAAACATTTCAGCCTCTGCTCCTCAAAATGTCCATGAAAAGCCCTGACCTGAAGTGCCATATTTAACAAACAGCAGCAGGATTTCAGCATGAAAACTAACAAAACAATTGAAGACAGTAATATGTTACTGGCAACATAGTACAGTAAAGGTGGGTTAAGGATAAGTTGGAAACTTTGCAATGAAAAGGAAGATAAACTATAGAGAAATCAGAGGTGAAGTATGATGTTCACTCAGCTTCCAAATTGGTTAGAAGAGCTGAGATGAGCACCAGCACCTACTGGAGGAAATAAGGTTTATACGGTATGTACAGTATACATATAAAGCTCTCAGAGGACATCACACAAAGTATGGTCAGAGGACATTCATGCAAGAACCCAGTGATGCACACGTATGTGCACACAATGCTGGTGAGGCAGCTCATACATATTGAGCAGGTACTTCTGGAAGCATGATTTAAAGTCTCTCAATAATGTATTTGATCAGATGCTGTGTTGGCTCACACCTCATTACTCACATTCCCCTTTATCCTACTTCTTTAAAAGAGATTTTGAAAAATGCCAGCCACGCATTTAGCCAGGAGTGGTTAACATTTAGGAAAACAGAGAGAAAAAGCAGATGGGGAGGAGAGGCGTGAAGTAGAGATATGAGATATGTTCTACATTCTGTCAGATGACTCATCCATCTAAATGGTCTCACCAAGCTGCCAAAAATGAAAACAGCATGACCAGGACTGAGCTGGGTTTCGGCAACCAAATAGATAAAGAAATTACTCATTTCCCCCATCCTATCAAATACCTTTGTGAGATACATGGAGAATAATCGCACCGTTACTGATAGATTTCAGCAACTAATAACATTATCATGGTTACTGATGGCATTGCCAAAGTAACTGATCACTTTGTCATGGATTCGCTACTGGAAAAGAGATTATGAAAGGGGGCTGAGTATTTATTCCCCTGCAAACCAGTTGAATTCTGCAAAATGTGCAAGTACTGTACAGTATGTGTGGGTATGTGTTTTTGTGTGTGCTTACATCTTCTGGTTAAGCATAAACAAAGTAAACGGCACATAGGGGACGCTAAATGAGCATTCAGGGTGACAAGTCGATTTTCAAATAAGTCCTGAAGGGCCTGGGGACTCTGTTCTGTATGAATGCTTAAGGTCAGAGCACAGTTAGCTAAGCAAATAAACCACCGTCTGTGCTATGTGGCGCCGTGTACGCCTTTGTGTGTATGCGTGTGTGTGAGGCTGTTTACATCTGTTTGCGTGTGTGTAGCTGAATCAATAGAGGCAGTACAGCAAAGGGAATAAGAGACTATACTGTACTTGTGACTACATTTCACTTGCTAACTTTGAGAGTGTTATTGATCACCAGAGTCGATTCAAGCTCAACTTCAATGCAAGTATCTTATTTATCCTCACCTGAACATGCCAGAGCAATGGCTGCGGCCTATATGTAGCACATGCTAATGGTTACACATGCAGTATAATCAGAGGATGTTACATGATAGCTGATCTCACACATTGTTCATTTTCCTCCTGCCAAATCCACCCCTGCTGGATCCCAGTGGTATTACATGTATCACATAGCTTGGCTGGACTGCATTGGAAAGTAGAGATTTTAGCACCACGATTAATATTTGTCCCAGACACCCACTCTCTAAATAAATGAGGGGGTTACTGTTGAACTATACCAGATTGGGCTAAATAGAGCCAGTCTGTGATTCTAGGTATGTGCGTGTGTGTGTTTGTGTGTGCGTGTGAGTTCAGCCTCTAATTGGGCTGCATGTGAATGTGTTTTTCAGTGTGTGTAGCACACAGAGGGCCAATGAGGGCGGTGCAGACAGTTTAATGTCTCCACTGAGGAAAAGTTCAAGGACAGATCGCTCACTGCAGTCATCATGCTTTCTGTCTCAGGCTTTTGCTTCCATCTCTCCTAGCACTTTCACTCTGGTTCGCTTCCTCTGGGATATCTAGTGATCCATTCACTCTGCTCCATTAAGAAACTCCACCTTGCCTTGCACACACACATACACACACATACACTAACAAACACATGCTCGGACACATCCCAATTAGAAGCCAAGCTGAAGACTAAAAGCAATTAGAGAATGAAGAATTCCTCACAGCTCTGGAGAATTCGCTGTGTGTGTGTGTGTGTGTGTGTGTGTGTGTGTGTGTGTGTGTTTGTCCCTCACTTTGTCTGAATGTGTGTTTATCCCTATTTGCAAGCTTGTGTGTCCATTCCAATTAGGCATGTGTCTGCTTAGCAAGCAGCCATGCAGGTTTACCTGGCTGTAGGACACTGATGCCAAGCAGGTTAGAAGTGCGGTTGGCCACCCTGGTCCAGGTGTTGTCATAGTTTATTCTCCACAGGACGGCAGTGCACTGGTACGTGCCCGCCTCCCGACGCCCTGCCCGCGTCACTGTCAGCCGGAAGTTAGTATTGGTGTGGGAGCGGTCCACTGTGGTACGGGTGCCGAGTCCCAGCAACTGCTCCCCCCACTGCAGCGTGCCCTCGCGGGTGAAAGTCACCATGTCTTTGAACTCGCCTTGGCCCTCGTCATCAGCTCCTGTACCAGCCGGCTTGAAACGCCAGGTGACAGAAGTGGGAACACGGGGGTTATGACGGGGCTTGACCAGGCACAGGAGGTCAAAGGAGTCTCCGAAGGTCACGCTGGGTGTCCGTGACGAGGCTGATACCATGAAGGAGGACTCTAGATGGTGGTAGAAGAGGAGAGAGATTATTTGAACACACTGGGAAAGAACACATTAGACACTTTAAGTCGACTAATAACCAATTCTTCAAGTGATAAGTGATCAATACTAAAGTACTAAACTAAGGGGAATAAAGCCTCTTCCTGGAACAATACAGACAGATTGTACTGGGCATATGCTGGCTTACAAGTAAAACTCCACTCAATCTCTAACAATTCCACTAGCCCAGTGCAGGTGCAATAGGTAATCATTTGCATGTGTATATGTGTGCATGTGTGTGTATTACCTTGTGCTTGTGTGTAAGTATAAGAGTGTGTATGCTTGACCATGAGAGTGCACATCAAAATTAATGGTTTAGCAACAAAGACAACCCAAGGGAGAGATTTCATCTAAGCACCAATGTTCAATCTACACCCAACTCCTTGCCAAGTCTAAACTATCCTCATTAAGCTAAAAACGTTTATCCTGCTATATATCTGTTGCCAAGATACACCTGCACTGGAGAGCATGGGAGAAGAGCGATAGACTAGATAGACTAGTTAAAAAAATATCTTTCCTCTATACCTCTTCAATCATCTGGCCATGCTACACTCGTTTTAGGCATTTCATCAAACATGAGAGAGTGTAAGGGAATATGAGGCATACACAGGTAGAAAATAAAGAAGGAGGAGGGAGGATGAGGAGATGTAGTCTGATTTCTCCCATATCAGATGATTCATTTCCTTGAGACTTTGCATCTCTCTCTCTCTCTCTCTCTCTCTCTCTCTCTCTTTCTCTCTCTCTCTCCCTCCCTCCCTCTCTGACAGCCATCATCCCTGGTGTCCTTCAGGGTATGCAATCGATGGCTTTTTGTCCAGACTTGGCTACTGCTGGGACAGCCGCCTGAGGCCATAACTCTCTAATAGACAATAACTCTCCCCTCTCTCTCTATCTCACTTCTCCCTCTGTCGCTCTTCCATCCATCTATTTCCTGCACTGTCTGCCTGCCTTTGTGACAGAAAAGAGGATTTCACTGAGATTCATTATTCCATACAGCCCTGCCTGTGTCTCTGTGTGAATAAACATAATGTGTTTGTGTCACTTACTATACAGTGTGTGAGTGTCAAGGAGTGTGTGTGTGAGAGTATCCAGTGTTTATGACTGGATGTGTGTTTCAGCGAATACACACTTCTCACTCATATGGACTTGCCACCACCAGACACCCCGAGGGCCCCTCAAGCCAATAGAAGGGATCAAAGACTCATTAACGAGCACCTTTGCCTTCACTGTGGCAACAAAAACACAAGGATCCCAGAGGACATCCCTGTGCTGTTCTCCCCAGGCTTTGTCACAAGGAGCAGCAATTCATAGAGAGGAAAATAAGGACTAAGTAAAGGTGCAATAATCATATGGCATTATATATTCTGCTCCAGTCCATAAATGTCACTCTAAGACAGGGACAGTCAGAGCTGACCACAATTTATGGGTGGTACAGACAAGATGGAAATTGGAGCAGAAATTGTTATTTATTAGGTGAAAGGACGAAGTAGAAAGAGAAGGACACGAGGAATTGTAGAACAGAAGAAAGCAGAAGCAAAATGAAAAAAAAAAAACACTGGCTCTATATGCATGTCAGGTTTCGGCCCAATAAAAATTGGAACTAAGGAAACCAAGAGCAAATACAAACAACACACAATGACCGTCACACAACAGTGGGCATTTAGAAAATCCTTTGATCAACAAGCGTGGAGGAGAAAGAGATGCAACGGAGTATAACTGAGAAGAGAGGAGCAGCTTCGGACTTCTCTAATTTACATAATGCATCCCTTGTTACTCAAACTAATGTTTCTGCTGTTGCACGAACTTAACAAATGGCCACTTAAAAACTGACATTTCCTCTCAGCAGCACTGCTGGGTGCTGCTGCAGGGAGCTAATCCATCGGCTTTGTGTGTAAGAAGGAGAGTGTGTGTACGTGTGTGTGTGTTTGTATATGTATTGAGAGCTCCTGGCCTGCCAGCTCCTCACTGCTCTGCTCCAGTGGCTTCCTCTGCCGGTACTGGGGATGTTCAGCTTAACTCAGCACTGACAGAGGAGAGCTACAGACTGTGGAACACACTGCCACTGCATTTACATTCTAATAATTCTGGCTAGTCCCTACATGTGTGTTTCTGTGTCTGTGTGCCCATGATGGGGTGTCACGGAAACAGTGATCGTGACATGCGGCAGGTGGTGTTTGAGAGTGTGTGGCATGTGGCATGTGTGTGATTGTGTCTGTTATAATAGCTTGTTCCCTAGGGCAGTGCATGAATAAACCATGCTATATTCTATCTGTGGTCTGCAACATATTCCATCTGAGTCATTCATCAATCACAGCATGTCTCTGGTTCTTGTTGGTTTTCTTGTGAACAGACTCACTTTCTTATTTGTGTAAGAATGCTTGCACGCCTTAAGCTGCTTGCACATGATCAGCAGGGAAATTTGCAGCATGCTGGGCTGCCCCAAATGACTGTTCTGTGGAGTTCAGCATGCCTCTCAACCTCGTGGCAGTCTAGGGCTAAATTGAAATGGGTCGTTACCTACATGTAAGCTAACAAGCTAAGGCTGCTTCTTGATGTCAGGTGTTGGTTTTGGTTTGGTGTCACAACTTAAGGTATAGGCAGCAAGGTGAGTGCCGCACTAATCCATACTGCAGCACATTTTCATGTGTAAGCAGCCATAAAGGACCATACCAGTTTTTTTTATTACATGTTTTAGCCCAGTAAATACTACCCTCATACCTGTTACATTATTGCCAACCATTCTCCAAAGCATAAATTCTGCATTTTAATTTTCCCTAAAATCCCCTAATCTTCCAAAAATCAAATGTTCAGGTGAGACACCCATGTTCGATGTAGAAAGCATGGTCATTTTCATTTCTCTACTTAAAGCAGTCTTTTGTCTTTTCTCCTGTGACTATTCCCTGGAGAATTCTTAGATCAAACCACACTTTTAACTTCATTAAAATGTTAAAATTAAATAATACTGACAAAAAAATTAATAATGGCATATGGTGTTCACTGTGATGGATTACCTATCTCAAGCATGTTTTAAGTCTCTACATGTTAATTTTTATAGTGTGTTGAATGAGCTGAAACCAATCCTGCCTGGAAAGTAGGAAAAACAATTTGAAAATGTACTGCTCCACTAGTATGCTTTGGAAAATTTAATGTACTGTTTATGTTGGTAGGATTTACTAGAGTCAAACATGCAAAACCATTGGTATGGTCCTTTAATGACATGAGAAGTATGTATATAGGGCTGATATAAACCAAGCTGCATAAACCTACCAACAGTCTTGACAGTGATGGTCTTGGCAGCTGAACTGTCTCCGATCTTCTCCCAGTTGACCTGTGGTTCCGTGTTGACCTGTAGCCACTCGGTGGCTGTGCAGAGGTACTGGCCCTCGTCTCCTGGCAAGGCATTATACACTGACAGACTGAATGTGTTGGCCTGGACCTTCTCCACAAGTATCTCCCCGTAGCTTGCACGCTGTCTGTACACAGGGCTGTACTGTACAATGCCAGCCTGATCCACAGAGGCCACTTCCTTGGCTGGACCAGTTGCCTGCTTGTCCATCAACTGCCATGACACAGACAGGGAGCCTGTAGTGGAGTGGGCCAAGCAGATCAACTGGATCACACTGCCCTCTAGGCCCTCTGAAGAGTTACTGGACATTGACACGGTGATGTTACTCTCTGAGAAAGAAAGAAAGAAAAAAAGAAACAAAAGGGAGACAGGAGTGTGGATTAGGGAGAGGAGCATATCTGAGATGGGAGATAAAACAAGTTGCTGAACTTGATCTCGGGAGAATAAGACAATCCTGCTCAAGCACATTGTGTGTGAGTTTGCCTGTGTGAGGGTGTGCATGCGTGTGTGTGTAAGTGCATGTGTGAGGCTGTGATAATGCAGTTTTATAACAGGCCTTGGGCATATCAGACTGACAGCCAGAGAAACTTACTCTGGTGGGTTTGTGTATGTGTGTGTGTAACGTGTTGATCAAGTCCACATGGGCGCAGGAAAGAAGGCAACGATCACAGCACTCAGCAGCTGTAGAATCACACTTCAGAAAAGAAAGAGGATAAAAGCCTTCAACAGCTCTACTGCAGTATTTTTGTGCTGTTCTTGGCTCTAATCACTTCAGCATCTTTTCAGACATCATGCTGCTCTGGCTGCCCTACAAGCCCTCTTAGCCTCTGGGGCCAATGGTCCTGTCTCTGTGGGACGTGGCTAAAGGTCTCTCATTTCCTTTGTCCCTGCAGGGTCCCTCCTAATAAGCAAGAGCTCTCTGTGAATATGAAATAAAATGTTCCTTACTTCTCTCACATTCAAATGGACAAAAAGGAAACCCTTCAAGAATTTTTCTTCCTTTCCCTCTCTCATTCCAGCAACTTCACATTTTTCCCCCAATGAAGTACATATTTTATTCTTTTTTCCCGCTGAAACAAAGGTGGTTAAGTAGACAGTGATTACATGTCTACTTACAGACCTCAAAATAGTCTCTGAACAACTTTGTATTTACCTTTATTTCTCCTTTTTTCCCCTGTAATTCTTGTAATTCTGATTTGCTCTCCGTTCTACAGTATCTCCCTTACACTTTTCTCCGACCTCACTCTCACCCTTTCCATCTGTATGACAGAGATTCACTGTGGCATATAAGCTCTCTCTCCCTCTCTCATTTCAACGATAAACGCATCCATCAAGACTCATTTATCACAAGTGGTTTACATCAGCTTGCTTTGCTGTCACCTCTGCTTGCCTGTGACCCGTCAGCTTTAACCCGTCACCCCTTTTACTCTTAACCACTTCTGCAATTAACACTGATACAGCACATCTTGTTATATGTGTCTGTGTGTGTGTGAGACACAGAGAGAGAGAGAGAGAGAGAGAGAGAGAGAGAGAGAGAGAGAGAGAGAAAAGAGGCAAAAAAGGACAGTTTGTGTGCGAGACACCTGCTGCCTGACCCCTTATGTTGTGGTTCATGTAGTTCTCCTCCAGTAACCATGGCTATTATCCTGTGTAAACCCCATAAACATCCTTTATGGAGCATTAAGGTCTTTTGCAGGAAAAACAAAACCTTCCATATACAGATATCCCCCAGAGACTACTGCAGGCCCGGGGCCATTGTTTTAGGATGATTTAGCAGGGGGTGCAGAACGGTCAGGATAAAGTAGTACTGGCTGCTTGAGGGGGGATGCTACTCAATAGTCATAGTGTTTTATTGTGGCTAGCAGCAGCTGGTGATACACTATTTACCAGCCCTGAGAGGAATATAGATAGGCACAGAATGGACCCAAACCAGTGGAGATGCTCTTTTCCAGGTGAAGGAAAAACTCAGTGACAAAGAGGGATTTTGTGCATGGTTCAGAAAGTTCAACTGTATATTTGCGTCAGTCAGCTTCCAGCCCTATACAACCCCCCACTAGCCAGCCCTGCTCAGCCTAATTGAGAGAGGTTTTCCCCAAAAGTAGACATTAATTTATCCTGAGGAGCCACTAAAAAGGCTGTGGAGAGGTTGCCGCCTTTGTCTGATACTTTCTCTCTGTATGCTTTCATTTCATGGCTTTGAGCTTCAGTCTCTTCGTGTCTGGGTTCTTCAGCTCTCTATTATGCTGCTGTTACAACCCATAGCTAAGCCAAGGAAATGGGAATGACCATAATGCTGCACTGCGAAATCTTAATAATCCACTCAAACAGAAACTATAGCAGGAAAAACCATCAAAAGAGGTTGTGTGAGAGAGAGAGAGAGAGAGAGAGAGAGAGAGAGAGAGAGAGAGAGAGAGAGAGANCAAAAGAGGTTGTGTGAGAGAGAGAGAGAGAGAGAGAGAGAGAGAGAGACCACTGCATTGCATAACAAATAGTCTACATTAAGATAGAACTATTATGACATAAAAGATCCATCATTCTCAGTGTAATTGACGGAGAACAGCAATTACTCACTGATTGGCTGGACCGTGATCTGAACATTGCGGGACCTCTTGCTGCGGTCGATGAAGTCTCCCGTGGGTGTCCTCTCCCGCTCTGTCACACGGCAGATATATTTCCCAGCATCTTCAGGACGCAAACGTTGGAACTTGAGGAGATGCACGTTCTCGCTTTCTTTAGTCACAGTCATCTGGCCAGCTGCTGTGCGGGCAACATAATCAGGGCCCAGGACAGGCACGGCACTGGGGCCCACCACGGCCACCGGTGAGCTGCTGAAGACCCACGACACTGAGAAGAAACGCTCAGGGACGTTCTGGGCCTCAATGGTGCAGCGAAGCTCCAGCGGCTCACCGGCCGTGAAGGACCGTCGCTCCGTGCTTACCTGGATGCTGAAGTCCCGATCTGAGTGAAAGAGATGGGAAAAAAGGAAGACAAGGGGTGGGAGTGGGGAGGACAGGGTTGAAGGATTAGCCAAGAGACTGCAAACAATAAATAATGAAAGCAAATGATGTGATGCATTAAAAATGGAAATCCCTTTTTGAATTGTACATGTTGTTATGGTTTTACAGGATAAGGATATGATCCAAGACATATAAAAAAAGCCCTTTAAATTACTAGAATTTGAATAAAGCAGCGAATTGGAACAGTGTGGGTGTAAGGGAGAGACAGAATCTTCTTGAGAAGGTGATACTGTATTCTCAGAACAAATTGTTTCTGTTGTCAGCTTTTGTCAGCCAAAGATCAATGTTTGGAAATGAGCTAAAACGGAAATGGAGATATACACATTCACAGAATGCTGCACTTGTATGCTGAGAGAGAGACAGAGTGGAGTTGTATGTAGTGGAGCTGGAGCTGTAGTGGGTTGTAGTAGGTGGGGCACTAAAAGAGAACCACTTAAATCTGGTTTACGCTTAACGCAAATGCGGAGGCGATAGTAGGCGCACTGAAAATGTGGTGTAATTGCGGTCAAAACAGCAGGCCACAGAAGCCGTTTTTGAATGGTTGCACACCACTCAATTTTTAAAACGTGGACAGTGTTGTGTGATGTAAACCCGCCTTTATTGACGCCTGGCCAAGCGAAGAGGAAGGCAAAGTCGGTGTGGAGGAAAGGAGAGCGAGAGGGACAGAAATAAACAAACAATGACGAACAACATTTTCATGTTGTAGCCAATAAAAGTAACAACAGTTCTTCCTCTTCCTTAATCAACAACAACTCTCTTTTTGACTGCGCCTGAACTGGAAACTACTTCTATTTCTGCTGGGTTTGTTTTCATTTTGGGGGCAGTAAGAGCGGCTTTTTCTGCAATGCCACCAAAAGTCCCAGAGTTGAAGCGCAATGTTGTCATGTATCGTCATGAAAGAACAAAAGGCATGAATGCCAGAACATGCAGATGGTCCGTTTCGGAGGCGTCCGTGTCCACATCTGCCTCATGTCCATGTTAAGTATAAACCAGGCCTTAGTGTGAAAGAAAGCAGACATAGAGAGACAGGAAAATAAGGTGGAGGTCACGGAGTGCAGTGGTCCAGTAAAACACTGATCTTTCAGCTGGTACTCCTCTCCCTCCCTCAGTTTCACCTCTGCAATAAAAAAAACCCACATCTAATTAAAATTCTCTTCAGAAGGCTGAAGCATAGATGAAGACGGATGGGTCTCTCCTCCTTCATGGTTTGAATCAGAATAAATATCATTAGTGTAATGCTCGCTCTTTAAGTTGACCAAATTATACTTGTTGCCTTTTTCTGTGTGCATGCATGTGTTCACATTTAATTGCGATATTAATTCCCAAATGATGAGCATGGTTGTGTAGCAGAGCTGTTTGCTTTGCCTCAGTGAGCCAGTAGCCTCCAGCTGTAAATCTGCAGACTTCCTGAGAAGCACAAGTTCAAAGCCTGCTTCTGGTAAAGACCTCATTGTGCAGGGCAACATTATTGGAAGGGGGGGGGGGNGGGGGGGATGTTGTTCATGCACACATATAAATGCATATATATACTAAATATTGTTGTACACACCGATGCTGCTGTTATGTGACAGCAGGTCAGCAAAGACTTTCTGTTAGGGCATTTAAACGGGATATGTGTGTGTCTGTGTCCGTCTGTCTGTTATTGTGAAGGAGGGGAAGAAAAACTAAAGGAGCCGTGACCTCCTCTGACAAGGATGCGGTCACCACTCAGCATGGAACTCAATTAGGGCCATGTTTAACAGGAAGAGTTCAGCGGAGAGGAAGCACAGGTCCAGGATACCAGACGGCCACATGGGCCCTGCACATGTTAGTGTTTATAGCTAATTAGGAGAAAAGAGTGTAGAGTGAGCGTGAGAGAGATGGACTGAGAGAACGTGAAGTAGCAGAAAAAGATGCAGTGATGAGACATGACTACAGAAAATTATATCTATCTATCTATAGAGAGAGGGGTGTCAGGGACGGGGGAGGGGAGAGAGAGAGAGAGAGAGAGAGAGAGAGAGAGAGAGAGAGAGAGAGTAAAAGGTACATTAGGATTCTGTCTGTGGCTCGGCTCTCTGATGCTGGCTGTGGGTAATTAGTATTATT
The DNA here is from genome assembly GCA_014773175.1 of Lucifuga dentata. Lineage (NCBI taxonomy): Eukaryota > Metazoa > Chordata > Actinopteri > Ophidiiformes > Bythitidae > Lucifuga > Lucifuga dentata. The sequence goes on from VXCM01001792.1 coordinate 125,571, forward strand.
ATTATTAGTATTAATAGTATTAATTAGTATTAATAGTATTAGTATTATTATTAGTATTATTAGATCCACTCCATCTCTTATACTAAGAGCCTAATGGAGGATCTGCTCTCTTGCTCTCCTTTTCTTAATTTCTCNTTTCTCACACACACACACACACACACACACACACAGAATGTCAAATACACATACAATTTCAACTCAATGATAATTGATACACTCATATAATCAAGCCACACAGAAACAAGTGAAAATGTATCCACACATGTTCTAAAATGCAAGCTCTCACACCCAGGGGCACACTCACACGCATACACACACACATACATTAGCACAACTCTACTGTACTCTCTTTGCCACGCAACAACACTTTTCCATTCATTATAGATTACAGAAAAGATAGAGAGTGACGAAGGCTGCTGAAAGGAGAGCTCTTTGTGTCTTTGTGTCTCCTCCTTGAAGCAGCTGGAAAACATCTGACAGACTTGCTTTACATTCCAGTTCCCTCTCTCCTTCTTCTCCATCCAGCACTATCTGGGGCACCATCACGTTTACTGGTCCAGAGCGGATCTGATGCTTAACGGAGACAAGCAAAATGGTTCTACTTTGAACTGATTTACTGGCATGAGACATTCACCAGTGAGTCCTGCCTTAGTAATTGAGCTAATGTCAAAGCAGTTTATCAGCAATCTCTATGGCCCCCTCTTGGATGAATAAGAGATCTTTTTACAGTGGAACAGAGCACAGGATCGTGATGCCATTACAGCACATCTAGGAGGAGTAGGACGGAGGAGAAAGGCCGTCTGTGCTGAGTTTGAGGCTCTCTTTGTTTCTGGTTTATCAGTTTTAAATGCTGACAGTTTATTACAAGACGATTATCATGTGGATCCCTACACACTCTTTGTCTCTTCCCACATTCTTCCACACTGCACCCCTTGTTACTTTCTTGACCCCGCATCTCCCTCCTCCCCTTCACTTCCTCTCTTGATCACTAACTCCCTTTCTCATTCGTGTTGTTAGACAATCTCCTCTCTCAAATCTCACAAACGAGACTGGTGTAATTGCGAGGAGTGTCACATCAACAATGAGTGACCCGTTGTCGGCTCCTGACCTCTGGGCCGCTCGTTGCCTGAGGAGTTACATGAAGAAGCCATAGGTCTCCTGTAGCAAACACCCACAGTGTTTGGAGCTGCTTAAATCATTCTTGAATGTGCTTGTAATGATGCCCATCAAACAGATGTAAATACAAAAGGGAGAAGTCTGTGGAGGTTTAGTTAAGCCCTTTTAGTGTGCTAATGAGCTTTGTCTTCAGATACTGATCAGCAATCAGAGGATGCTGGCCCACATGCATGAGTGTCTGTCAAAAGAATGGGGGGGGGGGGNGGGGAGGGGGCACTAACAGTAGAAAAGAATTTTGAGCATCTCTCAATTTCACCCTCCCTCACATTTGTTCATCTTTGTCCCTCATGGAGTCTGCTCTCTCCTTTCTACTCACCAGTGGGCTGAATGCGGAGTTGAGTCTTTTCACTCTGCTTGCGGGTCATGGCGAACCAGCTGCCGTCTGCATCCTGAATCCACTCAGCAGCCTGGCAGTAGAGCAGGCCTTGGTCCACCGGCTGCAGCTTGTGAATGGTCAGCCTGTAGGCTGTAGCGCTGGTTTTGTCTAGTCTGAGGTCCCCTGCTGCCATCCTCTGCCGGTATGGTCCACCAGAACGCAGGACAAAGTCTCTTGACAAGGTGACCAGCTCTTGAGGTGGTGCTGCGGTGTCCTCCGGGGATCGCAGGTACCAACCCACCGACAAGTGAGTGTGGGGAGCTGTGGTCCGAGACACCTCGCAGGTCAGCTGCAGCGTGTCTCCCTCCACTTTGGACAGAGTCTGGGCTGGAGCTGTTACTGACAGCGTGTCAGCGATGACTGCAGGAAGAGAAACAGAAGAAAACAGGAGAAATTCAGCACTCAGTTGTAGAATATGTGAAGGTTGTTAGAGACTGCAGGGTGGCCTACTGGTTAGACTGGCTCTTGTTTTGGAAAACCAGGTTCCTTCCATATGAACTTTCTACCTGCTCAGCTTGTGTACCTGCCAGGCTCTATGAAAAAAAATCCATTTATTAAATAAAACTGAAGGCAAGAAGAAGGAAGAGGGGAAGTGGTTATATAAGTGTGTATGAGTAGGAGTCAGAAAGAGCTAGTAGACAGCAAAAGGCCCTATTTCCCATCATTATTTTATGAAGGGTGAAATATGTATTTGTATTTTAAATTATATTTATTATTGTTCTTTGGTATTTTTGATGAAGTTCAATGTGTGATGCACTTCAAGTACACAACACTTCTCCATGAACTGGATTCTGGATTTTTATACGTATATGCACATATGGGCCAAACACAAGCATATGTGTGTCTATATACAAGTACATTTTCTTCTTTATAGTAAACATTCTGTTATGCTGCTGGGCAAAATGTCATAAAATCCTCAAAAATCGTGAAATGTAAAACAGATAAGGAATCTGGCACAGTACCCATAATAAATATATTCTGGTTTAAGCCTGCTTTTACAGAAGTGAAAATAAAAGAGCATTCTCCTTCAAGTGGATCAAAAATCACATTTACTCCCCTCAGGAAAAATTGTTACTGCATCCAAGCATTTTGTTCTGCGGTGGCTGCCCTCTATTTCCTCTTCCATACACAATATTCACATGTCACCATGCGCTGATGGCACTTTATCTATCTCACACAGCCAGATGCCTCCACAAACCCAGTGTTTCAGACCCAGGCTATTCCATATGGGATATTAGAAGGAAACAACAGCTTCAGACTCACATCTTAACAGCCTCACTCTCTCTACAGCTTCTCCAAAGGTGACTTTACACACAGTCTAAATCTACAAATAGCTGCAGTAGCTGTAGTTAATTCATTACAGTCAAACTATGCACAATATAACCAAGGTGATAGAACTTACAGGTACTTGAAGACAGATGGTTGAGAAGAACAGAGGGAGCAGGCAAGTACAGGAGAGATGTGGTAGTTTTAGAAAACAGGCTGGAAACACTCCACATATTAAAGATGCATTGCTTTGGAGAGCAGTTCGCATTGCAGTAATTTGGATAGATGCCACAGCAACATTGTGTGTATGTGTAAAACACAGAAAGAGCAAGAGAGAGAGAGAGAGAGAAGAGAGGAAACAAAAGGAGAGAGAGAGAGAGAGAGAAGAGAGGAAACAAAAGGAGAGAGAGAGAGAGAGAGAAGCACTGGATCATGGACCTGAGGTGCAAGTGCTTTAATGCATTAATGACACCTAAAAGCAAATGGGTCATGAGATCATAATGAAAACCAATATTTTGAATGTTTACCTTTGGACTGTGTTTGAATGTGTGTGTGTGTGTTTGCGTGCGCATGTAAAGGTGTGTGTTTTTGCACACAAACACTATCCTGCTTATGCCTTTATCATTTATAAAATGGACAATCTAATTACTTGAGGCTGCAGGAATTCTAATGTGGGTTAATTCTAATGATTCAAATCAGAACAGCATAGCATTAACACATATTTGCATACGCGCGCACACACACACACACACACACACACACACACATACACACACACACACACACACAGATCAGAAGTCACAACCAGTCAACCGGGTCTTGCTTACACCAGGAAACTGAAGGGATTGTGTGTTGTTGGAATCCTAAAGTGCTTTATCAAGATGTTTAGCTATTCATCATCACAAAGACAACAAATCAGCACATTTGAGGTCTGTGAAGTCTCCTTTACAAGCCTCTTTCCTGAAGACTTCTCTCCTGAACTCACTGTGCATTTATTGAAAAAAAAAACCCATTAATATAGGAAAAAGCTTTATTCCTATATTATTGTGTTTGCGTCTAATTTATACACGTGTTAATCTTTCTGCAGATGTAGATTAACACGTGAGATAAATTGGGAGAGGAAAATTACAAAAAACACAGATGAGCAGGTGCTACTAATGAAACGAGTGGAGAAACAAAGTGCAAAATCAGAGAAAAAAGATGGCGGAGGCGGAGAATTTAGGCTTGACATCTGCTTACTGAAGTTTAACAAGACAATCAAAGAAAGAAACAACAATAAACCTGGAATGGCGGGAAAAGAAAGAGAGCAGTTGGGTGGGTCAGCGGCTTGTCAATGAGATGCTATATTCTGAAGCTATAAACTGTAACTCAGGCAAAAATAAACAAATGCCTGCAATAAATATCACAGGTTGAAGCGATTTTGAGAATACTGATGAGATCTGAGTGAATATGGTCCCTAAAAACGATCTCAATTACTATGCCCTGAATGTTTGATAAATAGTGTTAGCAGCAAGGGAGGCAAAATGGTAGTCATGGGCAATAATAAAAATATTCTACTGATAGATTTGTTTGTTGGTTGTGGGATAAAATGAGCATCATGGGAATGTTAGCAGGCTTGTGTGGTGCTAATATTTGTATGCTATAATAAACAGCGCATTTTGCTTATCACATGCTTCTGCTAATGACTGCAACTGCTTTGATGTTGAACAGGTAAGCAGTCTCTCTTACACCATCAAGATGATTTTCATTACATGACCAAAGCTGTCATATTAGGTGTGAAATAGCTCTTAGAGACCCCCTGCTATGTCTTATTTTGACATTTCACTCAACACTGAGTGACTATCATAGACATACTGTTACCACAACAACACACCTACGCTACAACCTGCTGTTGCCATAGCAATGCTCCTACATGATGCTGAGAGCCTCTTAAAACAGCCAGGAGTTACTATAACAACCATACACCCCCAACACCTATCTAATTCTGATCCCCCCCCCCCCCCNCCCCCCCCCAAATTCCCCTAGGGAAGCAGTGTGTGTTAAACAGGGAGCTAATTTTTCATTTCCCTTGGCCCACTTCTTACAGACACAGATAACACCTTGACTTCCTCTTACTCTCAGCCAATCCCATCCCATCACATTAATGTGTCTGGGAAATGGAGAACCAATCAAAGCGTATCGGCCAGACTCCGTATTTCTAAGGGTCAGACTAAGGTTGTAAACACACCATGATCCTCAATATGACCTCAAACTGACCAGGATTAAGGTCAGCGTGAGGTGGGTAAAACCACACAAACACACGCATGCATGCATGTACACACACACACACAGTCTGAAAGAAAAGGCAGCCTTAAGGAGTACGGTTATAACACATCCCTGACTCATTTTATAAGTATTACCAAAGAACAAGTGATATGCAAAAATAAGATCAGCTCCTAAGAGCAAATGACAGATAAAAATATATGCTAAATATGCTCAGATGGCAATAAATCTTCTTCTATATAATATATATATATATATATCTAGGTATAGACTATATATCTATATAGTCTGCACACTATACCACTGCACAATTACAGGATAAATCCATATTTTCAATCAGATAACCAACAAATGACAAAATAAACAAACACAGGAGTTTTAATTGATGAATTTGGAGTGTTTCCATTTACAGATTGATATTTTCAAGTTCAAATATGAAGAAAAACATTTCTACACTATTCTACTTTTAGATTGACACAGCTGTCAATCCTTTATAAATCTTTAAAAATATTCTCTTCCTGCTCTACCTCATCTGCAACTTCTCTTTCATCTCCCTCCATCGTGACGGTTGTCATCCTTCATGCTAGTGTTATAAGCACAGTCACACACAGGGAAAGAAATGTGGGGGTGCACAAGGACACAAAGATGGAGGGAAAGAAAGTCACAAAGAAGACAAAATGAGAAGATGGTCATTTTTAAGGTCTAGTCTGTAGACTTTGAATGCACCACAACATTTAGTTTCTCTCTGCATTATGGCAATTGAAGCTGCTGGACCATCTTTAAGAAAACAAGAAATCAAACAGCTGAATGTGTTTTCCTGTCTGTGTGTGTATGTGTGTGTGTGTGTGTGTGTGTGTNGTTTTAATGGACATGTGAGCCTGTTTGTAAGGAAGGAAAAATGTCAGACAGGAAGGAAGCAGCCCCCTACAACGATCTTCTCTCTGTTGTGGTCTTGTCTGGGGATCAGTTGATTACAGGAAGGATCGGACTGACTCACTCACTGCCCTCTGGATGTTTCCATTGTTGTAAAATGTTCTGGCTAATGCAGCTAGCTCTCTCACTGGATGCATGCATACAGCTGCCAGTTTTCATGTCTGAGTATCCTATGCTTATTTCAGTGTTTGAGACTTTGACTTTACTGAACATTAATGTTACTTTTTTTTTTTTTTTTTTTTTTTAGCAGATATTTGAATCTGCACTCTGCAAATTTTGGCTGCTAGTGGGCCGAAAGATCCCATAAGCCACAAAAACATCTGTAATATACAACTACCTTACGAAGTTAATTTACCTCAAATGTCTAATATATGACAAGCAACTACCAACTAACTCATCCAGCAGACACAGAGCTACATGAGCATCCTGAAGTCATGTTTCTGCAAAACAAAAAAATATGAGCCCCACATTCTTTTAAGACTGGTTTGGTCCACAGAGAAATATATTTCAGCTTTCTGCTGTCTGAGCTTGTTCATTGACAAATGAAAGGCTGCCTCTATGATCACATGTTCACATGCGGCAGGGTTGGTAAGAGCTGTGAGACTAAAACATATATAGTCTATGGCCTCATTTACAGTTTGCATTAAAATGCATGCTATTGCAATCAATGTTGTAAATGCACATAGAATGCACTGCAATTAGAATACAATCTGTCAGACTATGTACCCCATGCAAAAAAAGTTATTAAAAAAAAATAGATGCAAGGAGCCATAGCTTTCCATACTATAACAATCTGCAGTCTGAGATGGAGACAGAATCCAGATAACGTAGGTTTTTTAGTGCAAGGTGCAAATGCACATCCCGATATCAGACATCATTATGTACATATCCAGACACAGAGAATTTATTTTAATGCAAGGTGTAAAAGGAGCATGAAGAGGTTCAAAGCTGCACAGAAGTGCAGAGTTGGGTGTTAAGTGTCTGTGGATCTAGCACTAGGAATGGCCCTTTCACGTTACAGTGACATTTGACGGGTTAATATCAGAAATATTGCTTAATTAAGTTTTAATTAACTTTGCTGACTAATGCGGTGCAACAAATGGCATGTTGAGGGAACCAACAGCACAACCCTTTAACAATAAAGTTAATGGGTTAACCTGACTAGCTGTGGCTTTTAGAATCCTCCTGACCGATAGCTGAGCAGGACCACAGCTATAAACCCCACGATCACACTCACCTCCTAATACCTACTAATACCCACCCACTAATATACCCACCTACTAATCACAGTGGGCTACTGATTCTGGTGAGTTCTGTGCACGTTCAGCTACAGCCACAGTAGTTACTGCTTTTAGTGCATAACAGTCCCATGTGTCTGTGTGTGTGTGTGTGTGTGTGTGTGTGTGTGTGTGTGTGTGTGTGTGTGCATGTGTTGCTGCACAGCAAATGGCTATTTGGCAAAGTCAGGGGTAATTACTGATAATTACTCTGTGAAACTGAGAGTTCTGCTGTGAGGAAAACAGAGCGAGTGGGCGATCCTCAGCACTTCATGTGAATCCGACCTCATCACTGAATAGACGTCACTCAGTGAGCGAAGCCTGGAACAAATGCACAGGCTCAAAACAACGTTCCAGAAAGTAACTAAAAGAGACAGAAATACAAATTGCATGTCTACACCTATCTTAGTCAAACATATTGTCCATTATCATGCCCATTCACATCTTCCTTCATTTTTTTTCTCCCTGTGAGAGCTGTTGATGAGTCAAAATGAGGGAGGAAGTAGGCTCAGAGAGAGAGAAAGAGAGAGAGAGGTTATGAGAAAGAATAAAGAAGGAGAGGATAAAGACAAAGAACAGTGAGGTAGTGCTGTTTTGCTTGATGCTTCCACAATCCACACACACACACACACACACACACACACACACACACACACACACACACACAGAGAGAGAGAGGTAAAAACAGCAGATAGATTATTATTATTATTATTATTATTATTATTATTGTTGTTGTTATTATTATTATCCTGTTTCTTGCCTATATATAGATGGATAATGTACTCCTGCATTCCCTGAATTCATGTGTGCATATTGACACACAAAGGCACAATCACAATAACACAATCAAATCAAAGTCAGAGAAAACACAACAACCAGCAATGCAGAGTCATGTGGGAGCTGAGGTCTGAGCACCAACCCCGAGAGTGTGTGCCAATGAAAAACAAGATAAAGAGTTAAAAGAAGAAAAAAAAAGAGAGTATGATCACACCTTGGAGCTGTAGACATGTGTTAGCACTCTTAAAGAAAGAAGGAAAGGATGAGGGAATAAAAAAAGCTGTGGCCTGAGATTTGGAGCCACAGGGTGTCCATCCATAATGCAACACATGCACATGATCAGATGAACTCAGCAGCTAACATAGTCTGTGATAGAAAACACAACTCCTTCATCTCTCTGCTGCTGTGTTCTTCCCTCTATTGATGTGTTGCGTGATGCAGGCTGAAAAGATGCTCTCTGCTGTATAAAGAGACGGGAGAGCATTGTATGATTGTTGATGTTCTGATAAGTGTTTTTCTACAAGTTACCCATGAGTCTCTGACTTGGTCAACATCATACTTCATCATATTAAATCTCAGTGGGAGAGATGCTGGGATATGATTACAATACGAGGAAAGACAAATATAGTAATTTTTTTTTACTCATCTGCACACTGATCACATTGTGGTCTTAACTTGGAATTACATGTGTTTAGTTATGACTTCTGAATTTGCAAATCAGGCAGATATTTTATGTTGAGTCAGCTGAGGCTTTGACTGATTTTCACATTGCTGGATACTTCTTGGCACACACATCACATTCAACCAAGCCGGCCTCTTTCTCTGCCTCAATGTTATGTTCTATATAAGACTGTCTTTGACTGAAGGAATAATGATTAGAGAGCATTCCTTCTATCAATTTGGTAGATTTTTTAAAATTGAAAAATCAGTTTCCTCCAGTTTTATTATACTTTTGCAGATGAATGCAATCATGTGGGAGGATCTCTCAAATGTTGTAATAATTAAAGATCAAAGCATATTTTGAATATTAACATAATGCCAGAGATGAGAAGTAATTTGTCAACTTTAACTAATAGCTTATTCCCCATATAAGGACCAGGAAAATGACTAATCAGCCAAAATCATCTTAGTTTCCACCAAGAGTTTAATGACTTTGTTGACTAATCACCTAAGAGATTGCAATCAAATTAGAATGAGCTGGGTTTCCTATTGGCTATGTTTTCTAATAATATGTAAATAGATAAGAATGATACATGGATTTTTCAGGTTTCAGAAACATAAAAAAGACAAAAATCTTATATTTATACAAAGCCAAAAAAATGTTTCTATTTTGATTAGTAAATGAGATGGTGTGTTTTCATGTGCCTTGCACTATCCTGATCAAAGGGGCTCTCTCAAAATCCAATAACACACACGGTATCCAATCTTCCCAAAATCTAAAGAAACAAGAAATAGAAAAAGGGAGCAATAGAAGGAGGGGACAAGACGATATGAGAACTCCCAGTGCTGCTATTATGAGCTTTTCAATAAGGAGCTGTTAGGTCGTCTGCTAATGGAACCTCACTTTGATTATATGTGTATGTGTGTGTGTGTGTGTGTGTGTGCGCGTGCATGTTCTATGTTAGAATACAGGGGTCACAATGACAGAAAGGAAAGGGATTCTTCATTTAATAAAGGGGTTTCTGAAGGGCACTTTCTTTCCTCTTTACATTGTCATTCTACTGGTTCTGTCCCACTTTTCTCCTCACAATTTTGTCCTCACTCAAGCTTTCTTCCATCTTTCCCCTTGCACACNCCCCCCCACCACCACCACCATTGTCTGGTGAATTCCTTTTTTGCTAGCCAAGCTGCTTCTTACTACCCAGTTATCACTGATGCCATTTTCTCATTCTCTCTTCTCTTTCTGCTCATCCTCTACATCACTGCCTTAGAACACAACCAGACATATTTTATTGAGCTGTGCGCGCTCTCAAACCACCTTGTTATGCTGTAATATGTATATGTAGAGAGAGAGAGAGAGGAATTGGACATTCACTCCAGCTTACACACACAAGACACACAGTCAAGCTAAAGGAAACAACTGCTCTCTGACACATACAGTCACATGCTCACACACACTCAGAGTGGTAGTGTGGCTGAGGTACCCACCTCTGCTTTCCCAAATATTTCCTCCAGGACTGCACCCTGACCTGACAGGCTCACTCAATCACCCTCACTCTAAACTAACTTTAAAGAATGTGCTGTTTAACACATACATCATATCATATCACATGTTCTTAGTAGCATGTGCTGTGTTGCAAAGAGGCATGATGTGAGTGCAGTGGCCCTACAGAGCCACATATGCCAAAACCATGACAGATGTGTGTTTGTGCAGGTAAAGGCCTCGGTATGCTTAAAAAAAGGGTCATAGGATGCATGTCCAACCATGCTAGAAACTAACAGAATTTACAGTATACCCGTTTTGAACAAACATCGTCAAAATGAAGGGATTCGTGTCCAGGCAAGACTTAGAGGCTTATCCTTGCCTTTATTTTCAGTAGGCTGGACTACTGCAATGGTGTATTTACAGGTCTCCTGAAACAAGCTATTAGACAGCTCCAATTCATCCAAAAACTGCTGTTAGGTTTGTAACTAAGACCAAAAAAAAAAGGACAAAACATTACTCCAGTGTTAGATCTCTGTACTGACTTCCAGTCTTCTAAAGAATATAGTTTAAAATATAGCTGGATGGTTTACAAAGCTCTAAATGGTTTAGGGCCAGAATATATTTCAGAGCTGTTTCTGTGTTATGAACCCTCCAGACCCTTATCTGGCTATGGTCTACTTACTGTTCCTCCAGTCAGAACTAAAAACGGAGAAGCAGCATTTAATTTTTAAGCACCAGTTATTTGGAACAAACTTCCAGAAAGTCTATGGTCAACCACATCACTGACCTCTTTCAAATCAGGGCTGAAAACTTCTCTGTTCACCGCTGCCTTTTATTAAAGCTGAGGGTATTTCTCCCTCTGCACTACAGCACTTCTTTTAGCTCTTACATTTTCAATTTTATTGTTTTAAATTTCCTTTAAGCTTTTAAAACAACTGGTTTTATTGATTCTATTCTATATTTTAATTTTCTTTTCTTTACCTTAATTTTATGTGTTACTGTATATAGATGTAAAGCACTTTGAATTGTCTTTGTGTCTGAATGGTGTGATACAAATAAACTTGAACTGCCTAGAATTCCCCCATTCAAAGGTAAAGGGAAAAGTCTGCTGTCACAGAGGGGAGGAGCTGTTCACAGGAATTCTGCGTCTTTGTCTTTATCATAGAAGAAAGAAAAAAGAGAACTTGAGAGTGGAATTAAAGCCCCGCCCACTTTCACACCTCACAGGTGTTCATTCCAGAAAGTTTCAAATTTCATCAGACACAAATTTCCCAATTACACAGTGGAAAGGGGGTTTCAGACATGATCATAACAATCAAGAAGAATACTGAGGCCTTAAGGCATAGTCACTTTTAGCAATGCAGATATTAAATTTGTCTTCCAAAGTCATCTTTTTTTTTTTTTTTTTTTTNTTTTTTTTTTTTTTTTTTTGGCCAGAAAAAGACAGTTGTTAGAAATGGATTTAAAGTGATAAATTGATATGGTTTGAAAAACAAAGCAATAGAATGACTGACAACACAAGTGGCAATTACCTTAATTGTTTTAATAGAGTGGCATTGTCAAATTATTGCTGGACAATTTATTTTAATAGTCAGGTTTATGAGTAAAGACTTCAAAAAAATTATAGAAATACATCTGAAGTGTTTTGACTGGCAAGTTTGTACGTGCGTGTGTATGTGTGTATGTGTGAAACAGGGAAAATGGGAGGGGTACAACGGGGGGAGTGGAGAGAGAGTGAGAGAAGAAAGAAAAGAAAGGGTCGGGTGAGCGAAGAGTGTTTGTTATTGTAGCAGGAGAATGTGAAATTAAAAGGTTGACTGTTGCGATAAGGGAGGGATTTGTGGTCGAGAAGAAGCTTTAAATATGAGATGCTGTTTAGAAAAAGGCAGGAGAAGAGGATTTAACACAAACTAATGCAAACACACACGCACACACACATGTACAATACTTCTCACTGAGGCCCAGCCAAGAAATGAGCCTGAGAGAGAGAGAGAGAGAGAGAGAGCCCAGGGAAGATGAAGGAGTAAGGAGAGTAAAAGGCAAAAACGTAAAAGGAGGGGTAGTCTGGTGAGAGGTAGGAGTATGAAAGACAAATCTTCCTAAGAGCGTTTGAGGAGAGCGGTGCGCAAAGCTAACATTGACTAAAATCCTTTAGAGCATCAAAGATTTACTCATCAGGCCTAAACACATCAAATATTCCTTCCATTCCCTCCTGCCATTCAATATCAATCTTCTCTGCCTTTCCCTTCATTTCTCTTCTCATCTCCACCAGCATCAGACCTGCTGTCTCCATCGTTTTATCCGTCAAACACTTTCTTGAGCCTTTTCCCTCTCAATCTGCTAATGCATCCCAATACTGTAAGTGCCTGATTTATAGATTATACAGCAAAACATGCAGCGCTGTACAATGTGAGACAGATCAGGGCAAGACCAAATGCATCCAGACGCTACCTGGTGTGTGTTTTTCCATCTCCGGCTTTGCCTTCCTAAAGTGCAGGGTTGTGCTCTGTCTGCATCTGGAGTGCCAACATCAGCACAAACACACAGCCCAGAGTCATTACACCCCACTTCTACAGATACACACGTAAACACACACATCCGTGACCGTACAACAGCCTATCTAGCAACTGGTGCACAGGGATGCACATCCACACACACACCTTCTCACTTGCAGCTATAAATGGCATTTATTAAGTATGTAATGATTCCAATATTACTGGAGGTGCAAATATTAAAAGTAATACGCTCAGCCTCTAGCCCCCCCTCTCTTTATTTCCCTCTCTACCTCCTACAGACCTCTCACCATCTCCCTTCATCCTTTCCTCCATCCCTCGCTCCTGCCCCAGATGGTAACGCACTGTGACCAATTAAAGACTTTCCCGAGGATAGAACCAGTTATAGCCTCGACCATCTGACCATTTCAGTGTGCTACTGTGAGTGTGTGTGTGTGTGTTCGCCAACATGTAAACCACACAAGACAATCGTTAATCAGTGCACAAAGCCTCGCCTCTGAGTAGTTTCCACATGCCTTTGCCCCAAGAAAAAAAAAAAAAATTGAGAGGTGTCAATCCAGGAATAAAACCCACTTAAAGATTTTTGTATAAACACACTCTGGCGACAATCTAAAGTACTGCTTCACTGGAGCACAGGAGTTGAGTGGAGTAGGCTGAGGTGCTGGGTTGATGTGTGTGGAGCTGGAGGGAGGGAAAACAACAGTGTGTGTATGGGTGTCACTATTATAGGGTGGCTAGAGTGTGGTTAATCGAGGTGGGCAGGGCTCAATCACCACCAGGCAACTATCCAGCAGGGCAGCAGATGAGAGGAGCAACTATCTGGTCTGTATGGCAGCCAGCACTGAGCGGACTGAGGTATATGCCAATTCCATTCTTCCCACCCACCCACACACACACACACACAAACACCCACACACAATTCATCACCTACATCCTATAAGGTGGCAGACCTGGAACAGGGCAGAGGTATCAGCATATGTGTCCTGGTGACCCTCTGGTGACTGAAAGGACGGGAATGGTCATGCTTCTGTTTGAGGACGTGACTCTACATAAAGGCAGAAGTCCTTGCAAATGTTTTGAGACACCAGTTACCCGTATATATTCGAGTATAAGCCAATTTTTTTAAAACCAAATTTCACAACGCAAATCGGGGGGTCAGCTTACATATGCGAGTAATTCAAGTCAGATCCCAGAGAACGAACTTTCCAGGGTTGGAAATATTACCCATTACCAGTATCCATGGAAAATACTTCAAATCATACCTTAGAATGATGTATTTCCTGACTAAATATCTTATTCAGCACATTTTGCGGCAGCCAGTAAGANATACCTTAGAATGATGTATTTCCTGACTAAATATCTTATTCAGCACATTTTGCGGCAGCCAGTAAGAGGTGATCCATCAGTTATGGTGATCAGCTGCAGAAATAAATGTCATGTTTACCGGTACTGTTATGTGGATTATTTTCAGAAAAATCAGAGGAATACTATGACAATACCCAGAAAAACAGATAAATTGCTAAACAAATAAATTGATGGAACAACATCAGGGGGTCAGCTGAGGGAATTCCAAAACTCTATATGGAGGAATGTCCAGCACATAGACAGACCTGCATCAACTCCGGTACAGGATAATTACCGAAAACACATAATGGGTGAGATTCTTAAAAAAAAAACAAAAAAAAAAAAAAAAAANAAAAAAAAAAAAAAAAACACCATAATTACACAGCTAAATAAGCTAAATAAGTGCTGTGATAATTATAGCTCATTTGTAAAGCTTTCCTTACCTTCATCAGTGCCATTCAGACAACAAAGAGGAGTCCGGAAAACTTAATGTTAGCTGGTTACCGGTACCAGTATGTGGGTAATTTCCAGAAAATCACAGGAGTACTATGACAGTTCTCAGAAAAACGGGTAATTTGCTAAACAAATAAATTGATGGAACAACATCGGGGGTCGGCTTATATACAGGTTTATTTAAAAATCTAAATTTGCAGTCAAAATCGGGGAGGGTCGGTTTATACACGATATTAGCTTATAGTCAAGTATATACGGTAGTTATTGAATTGAGTGACAGAGAGGGTGCATCCTCTACATACAAAGTCTTATGCCTCCTGGAAAAAGTGCAAGCTTATAAATGGTCACATTGTGTGAGATGAGCACTGTAAATCTTCGTCATAATCTGTCTGCTGTAGGATATCAAGTTATCACATTTCTGACACTGTCGCAACCTCAATTGACATCAGTGGAGCGTCTCATATTGCAATCGAAGACCACCATTTTTAATTTACGAAAGATCTCATCATGATTCTTTCATGATTGTTCACTTTCATCTGCAACAGCCCTACGGCGTACAGTCTGTAGGAGTCTTTACTGTAGTTCAGAACGTAAATAGCAGCCTTCATTTTGCTGCCTTGATGCTGTTTCACTAAAATGAGTTCAGCTCTCAGGCTTCTCCACTTTTACCGCTCTTTCACTTCCACAATGGCACTCAAAAACAGCCTTCGGCAAACTCTGCAGCCCACACTCAAATCCATTACATCAAACATTTTAACTAAACTGCTGTTTCCCATTCTACATAAAGAAGCTGTGATTAGCATGCAAGGTAGATGCGTTTCTAATCCCTTAACTGGTATCAGCCATCAGAGAGAGATAGATTTTAAATAATTTAATTTCTCCGCTTCGACATGGAGAAGTCATATTTCTGAAAAGAGAAAGTTTCTGCATCTCTAAAATGTCTGAGTGTGAATTCATGTGCATGTGCTTGTAAAGTATGGAGGTAATTCCCTGCCATGTGTCAAGAGCATCACTATTAAATCTGAGAGCAGAATTTTAGAGATATTCTGCAAATATTTAACGCTCACACATAAAAATGTACTCTCGCACTTAAATTTTCCTGTGCATTCAAAATTATTTTGCTCGCTTACAAATCTAACCATGATGCTCGTGCTCAGATTTACCTCTGCTCGCTTTCAGAACACCTGAGCTTAACATAAGGTTGCTGTCACAAAATGGTAAACGGGATTGAGCAGTCAAATGTGTGTGTGTGCGTTCCGTCTCCGAAAACTTTGAAACAAATTTTTAATTTAGCATTATTTTAATCAGTCGACCATATATTCAAAATCTAGGCAGCTACTTTCTCACATGAAAAAAATCTCAAAAACTTTATTTGATGAGTGCAGTGGCCATTCAAAACGTCCCTGTTTGGACCGGGCCAGACTTTATGGTGTACGCCGCAGCTTGCAGAAGTGGCCTTGGAGAGGAGCATATGCTGCTGCGTCTGGAGCGTATCCTGCTGTACAGACTAATTTTTACTGGCACAAAAGCTCAATTCAAGAAACGCTCAACCAAACAACTTTGCTGGCGGTACTGCACATCCTTGGATCCTGAGCATTATTACCTGCTGAATTTCAATTTCATACAGTGCCAGGTTCTCAAGATATTAGTGCCACAGACAGACAGAGATTTCTGGCTTTATACTTGAGATAGATGACTGTTTAATATTTGTAGTACAAGAGTTTTGTTTTTACAGTTGAGTTTGTCTGTCTTCACTGGTTTTGAAAAAAGATTTCATAATAATGATTTTACTTTTAATGACTTCATGGAATTATTTCATAATTTATTGGTACTTTTGCACGTTATTTATTTCATAATATTATTTTTATTAATTTAATTTTGGTGCATTTGGTGTTCCACAGCCCAATTCACTGGCTGAGGGCGATTCCTCAATTTGATTGGTTAATTTAGATGTTTAACTTTTGTCTAAAAAATCCACACGAGAGCAGAGAAAAATGCACACACGAGCACAATCCAAGCACAAGCAGAGAAAATGTGCGCACACACACAATGTTACACGAAAGCACAGCCCAAACGTGTGAGCACACACAACACACACACACACACACACTTGACTGCCTCAGCCCTGTTTATCCTGTTTATGACAGTAACTTTAACGTTACTGTCTTAACGTTTGAGGCATTCTGAGAGCGAGCAGAAGTAAATCCGAGCACGAGCATCATGGTTAGATTTATAAGTGAGCACAATAATTTTGAGTGTGCACAGGAAAAATTTAAGTGCAAGAGCCATTTTTGTGTGTGAGCGTTAAACATTTGCAGAATATCTCTAAGATCCTACTCTCAAATTTAATAGTGATGCTCTTGACATATGGCAGGGAATGACTTCCATAGTAAAGTGTAATGTTCATGAATGCATTCCCCTGCACGTGTGTATGTTTGTAGCTGTGTCAAACGGGTTATCATCAGTGTATGTTGAACCTGGAACAGCCAACGTCATGTCCTCCTGCCTCCCATGTGCTCAGATAAGGCTTCAAAGCAGCTGCCAACATCAAACAATGTACAGCAGCGTGTCTGGACTGCACTCACAACCATGTGACGCCTGGAGGCTACTATAATTTCCACTCTTTATGACACACACACACACACACACACACACACACACACACACACACACACACACACACA